>JAAAKL020005493.1:0-19231 GCA_010016065.2 Carybdea cf. marsupialis auct. non (Linnaeus, 1758)
CTGTGGTCTACTCAGCCACTTTCACTCTAATTCACAGAGTAGATTGCTCAGCTGATCGAACAGTTGAGCTCTCATACGTCGATATCGGCGGGAGAATCCATCACATACATACAGACATGCATACATACATGCATACAAACATGCATATATACATATACTTCCTTCCTTCCTCCCTGTTTCTTTTCGAAGTCGGAGCCCATCAATACGAATCGTCCACCGGAGTATCGTCGCGTCAAATTTGCGCGCGGATATGCGAGTTGGGACCACTGGGCGATCCGCATTGCTTCTTGCAGATGTTGCACGAAAGCCTGTCGTTACTCGTGTGATGTTGAGCGGCGCGTCCTTGAGTTGGCGGGCCGGTTACCCCACGACTAACATGTGCACTCATGTGAGACGCTAAGCTGCTTTGGCACTTGCATTGACTACGGCAAATGAGGCAAGTCAATGGTGCTCGTGGCTCATTCTGATTGACATGCGAGCGATGATGTTGCCCAAGGTGTTGTTGTAACTGCATTCTCCTGTGGTGTGAACGGGAATGAGTGAAGAAATCAATTCTTTACAGAGAGTCAAGTTTTTCAAATCTCGCTTTTCAACCAATTTTTTAATGCGCCTGTTCTCGAAGGTTTTGACACCAGTTGTGACGGCTTTGTACCTAGCTGGCCTGTCTGCCGCTAGCTGGTCCCACGAATCCTGACTCATGTTGATTTCCGCAAGATGTTTGCGGAGCACTTCTTTAAATCCAAATTTTTGGCCACCCTGGCTCCTGGTTGCTTCGGGTATTTTCCCTTAAAATCCGTTTGGCTAACGGTGATTTTGTTGCCTTGAAACGTAGAAAATCCATTGCAGATTCGTGCTTTGATGCTCATTTGTTGTGTTCTTTCCAGAACTTCGCTGTTGATGACCTTGTCTTGCCACGTAATATACGTCACAGACAGTGAATGTGAAACTTTTCGAGTTTCTTCTTCTTTTCAGATGTTTCTTCTGTACAGAATCAAGCTTTAACAACCATACAATGCAATGGAGTCGAGACAACAGCCGCATTGTAATAAGCTACTTTAGTGGCGATTTTGATGCCATGGTGGTTCCAAACCCGATTGCGAAGCTTGGTGAATGCAGCACCAGCTTTTTGAATACGGAGGGTGATGTCCCTGTCCGATAACCCATGTGCAAAGACAATGCTTCCAAGATATGTGAAAGCTGTCTCTTGATTGAGTTCTTGGCCGTTGTTTGAGATAGTCATCGATTTGGCGTTACTTTTCGGTGCAGACTGATTCAAAAACTCGGCTTTGCCGCTGTTGATCTGAAGACGAAAGTTAGTGGCCACGTGATGAAATGTGTCCACACTTTGCTGCATTTATTTGGCTCAGTGCGACACCACTGGGCAATTGTCTGTAAAAATCAGTTCTCGTATAAGGGCCATTGTTGTTTTCGTTTTGCCCTGAAATGTCCGTATATTGAAGAAATTTCTGTCCGCTCTACACTGAATATCAACTCCTAGTTTATCTGATCTTTGGGAAAGTTGGTTTGACTCCTTTGCAAAGGCTGAAACTGTCTAATGCCTTGCCATCGGCGATGATTCTGGCCGTCATTGTCATCGCGAAATTGACGGACCAGTCCCACCAATTTGGACGGGCAGCGTATTCAGAGAGGGAGGTCCACAGCGCTTCTGTGCACACTGAATCGAATGCCTTAGTCAAGACGATGAACAAAGCAGTGGCAAGCGGTGCTCTCTACATTTTTGTTGCAGTTGCAGGAGTGTGAACACCATATCCGTTGTTCTGCGACCGGCGCAAAATTCACATTGACTCTCGTACAGCGAGATATCGGCGATAGAGTCAGAGAGTCGCTTCAGTAGGACTCTGGGGATGATTTTGCTGGCAAAGGTGAGTAATAAAATCCACCTGCGGTCTTCGCACACAGCCGGATCACTCTTTCTTTTGAGAATGGTAACAATGCCCGCGTCATGTAGTTCTGGTGGAACATGATCCTCTTTCTAAAGTTTGGTGATAAACCACTGCATTTGACTCCCATCCCGACCGGGCGCTTTCTTCACTTTCAGACCTTTGATTGCGGAATCAGTTTCGGTGAGGGACGGTAGATCTTCTAGTCGCCATTGCATTCGGTGTTGGGGGATGGCGTAAATTGAGTCCGGAAGGACTGCAGTGTCACAATTGAGCAGCTGATCGAAGTTCTTTCTCCACTTCTCTTTGATTACCGACTTACCATTATGTTTCCTACATTATCGCCTATCTGTTACAATAAGTGTTTATTTGTTAAGTCGACATCGATGTATAAATGCTACCTCCAAAGTAATTAGGAGTAAATAACTGAGTTCAAAGCTTAATGCCAGTCAGTACTCACAACATGATGTAATGATATTGTTAAGAACAACATGGACAATCAGATAGAGGTATGAGAAGTGTCATCCCTCAATTGTATCTTGCAAACAGAGTGCCTGTTTTACAATTCTACGGATGTTTTAAAAAAGTGCATCTCTTTTCTGAATTTATACCGGACAACATTTTGATAATTAAACGCCACTACATGAGCAGGCTTGTCATGCAAGCAGTTTAAGGCTGATTTGCACGCTACGATTTTGTCGGGCCGTTGGTATAACGTACGTCTATTGTTCAGGAGCCTGATTTCACGGTTATTGATCTCAGCACGAATGGGGACGATTTCTAGAAAGTCTGTGACATCTAAACAGATTTTCTCCCGATTTTGGATGTCGTTGCAGTGCCTCAGAGTTTTAACATGGACGCCTTGAAGTCGCGATGGAAAGCATGACTTTCTCTAAAGCAGAAACTACATTTCTGTCAGGAAGGTCTTGTAGGAACACTCTGTAGGCATATATATCAAAAAATACTGCCGTGAGTATATTTGCAATTTTAGCATAGTCGACATTTTTAATGACAAACAAACCAGCGAAACTATGTAGTTTCTCATGCAAGGCTAAAATACCATCCAAATGAATGTATCCCCCAGAACCTAGGTGATTGCATAAATCCCATTGTCAATTAAGGTCTCCTATTCAGCTTCTCCTACTGTTTGTGAATAAGATGAAATCCCAAACAGTGTTTTGTGCTCAAGATCCGCGAGCTTGACGTGGAGGCTAATTACACGTACAACTAATCTTGAGTTGGTCACGTGACTAAATCGTCCCTAAGTCGGCCCAACAAATCGTAGCGTGTAAATCAGCCTTTACACGTAACTTACATATAAGAGGACAGAGCCAAGTATAAGAAAACAGTATCAGAAGTAGGAGAAGAACGTCGTTTCGTACAATCCACCATAGAATAAGTCAGATATGACAATTGTAGCCTAAGGTTTCTTACACGTTGTTGATGAACATTTCATAAAGCCGTTGACCAGTTATATATAACATCTTTTAAGTTGTAAAAAGAGCATGAAACCTGTTTTGAAGAAGCACGATCCAAGAATGATACACAACCCTAATTTACAAGACCGAGGAGAGTATTGCAACTGCAGAAAAAAACGAGTGTTAGGTACAGAATTTTCTCCGTTATGTGTAAAGCTGGGGTAGAGGAATTATGGTCAAACACAGTAAAAATGTGCACAGGCATAAGTATGGGTAAATTGAAGGATAAGTTATAAAACAAAATGCAAAAAGGAAACTATATTTCAGACAACACTTCGTCTATTTCAGGCTTGGTTTTATTGAAAACATCATTATTTATTATCACCAAAAATTAGCAAATATTGTTGAATATTACTAAATATAAGAGGAAGTCATAAAATATTATTATTAATCACTGAATGATAATATTACCAACTTTTACCAAGTATTAGTAAAAAATCCTAAATATTACTGCATAATACTATATTTTACTCTATGACAGTATTTTCATCAATTTCAACAAAACGTTGTCCGAGATATATTTTTTGGTGTTCTGTTCTTTATCACTCGTAGGTGTATTTATCACCTTGACAGAAATATTTATGAAAATTATTTCAGATCATTCAATAACGTAAGATACGAGAAGGAAACCGAATAGTCAAACACGTGTGGAAACTGAAAAGATTACAACTTAGCTTCGGAGGAAGATATTATCTAGCATGTTCCTTTGTAAAATGGGGTAGAACACTTTGCCAAAATTGGTTCAAATAGAGCCCAAAAGATTCTGAAAGAGACCAAAGAATTGTTATTTAATAGCCGATCAAAACGTTTGCTATCAATAAGTCACGCAGGAGATTATGTCATAAAATTCAAGTTCAGTACTCAGCACAGGGCTCTAATTTTATAAAAATTCGCGTAAGAAATTCCTTGAATTTAATTGTAAACGGAGAAGTTGCATTATTACTGTGTAGAGCCTTAAGAAGAAAAATATTTGAATAGGTACTAGAGAAATAGAAAAGTATGTCATCAACTGCATTTGCACCCGTGACCCAAGCATTTACGTCTTTGCGATGCCAACCCTACCAGCTGAGCTAGGTGAACCCTAGGTGAGTAACATGTACTATTTCTCTAGTCACCAAATCTCGATATTCCACCAGAGGACGTCAACATCAAGGTATTTTCAGAAGAGTGGGTTGGAAATGATAAACTTAAATAGATACTAGAAATGTCAGCAACGGGATTCGCACCGGTGGTCCACTTGTTAGATGCGTACTCCGTAGACACTGAGCTAGGTGAATTTGGAAGAACAGGTTTTACAGGGATTTGGGGACAAGCCGGCATCTTGGCAAGATACAATATATGCTATTTTTATAGTACGGAATAAGTGAATCAAACAAGCACTTGCTGGTGACTAGGTTGATTGTGATTCATAGACCCGATCTTCAGTACTTTACATACATACCCCATATATCAGTGATAAACTTGAAGGTAATTAAAAAAATTCCTTTGGAGTCATATACTAAATAGTTTTTAAATTAATCCTCATTGAGTAAATATTGAGAATATGATAAAAATCATAAATTTAAATAGATTCTTATAGCTTCGAATGCAACTGATCTAAATTTGAAGTGCTATGAATTAACATTTCATAAGATTTAAATGTTTTATATGTGTTGACCTAGTAGCCCTTCCTTCCCTCCAGATGCAATTAGCAGTCTACGGGTTTCGCTTTAAATGGTCAATTGATATCCTACTCATCAAAACGTAAACTGATACAGAATATTGAAATTGCGCAGAAAATAAGGCAGGACATGATTCTGTCAAGAGATTTATCGTCTGTCACTTCTCAAATTGGAGCTGCATACATGCCATTAGGCCCATTTAATAAATATTAGCATTTTTATCCAATGAAAAGCCCTATGGACTTGGAGCAAACATTCCTGGTATTCCATCCCACCCTCCCTTCCGAACGTGTCACTAAAACTGAAAAATCCATAGGTGGATACAAAAAAGGGTTGAAATGCTGTTGAAAGTTGTAACGGTTTGTTGATACTGCTGTACAAACATTGCTGTCTAATGGAAAAGAATGTCCCTTCCACAAATACTACTTAATTTTATCTACATTTCTGCTACTGTTGGCCTGACTCTGTCATTCGAACATTCAAAACATCACTAATCAATGGGAACGGACCATGAGAGGAAAATCCTTTGCCAAACCAGGCTGTAATCAAATATAGACGAATGAATGTGGCATAGACAGGGCTCAGTATTTATTGCATTTAGCTGTTCTTGGATCAGTCTACCAAAAGCAAGAAAGTATTTCTTAGCAGGCGAAGACTGATTAGTTTTCCACTATGCCTTTTCGGACGATTTAGATAAAGTCCCAAAAATTTGGTGGGATAAGAACAATTTCATTCCAATCTCCAACAGAATTTTCATTTCTGAAGACTGCACTCTGAGGAAAGTCACATGAAAACGTTCAAAAATGATTCAAGTGCAATTCTGGTCATCTTAGACAGCATGTTCAAATGTTGCCCCAGAACGTATAACATATGGGAAAGTCACTGTGTTCCTTTATAGATGGGTCATTGTGAACGTATCTTGAGGTCAGAATTTCCATGCAAAAAAAAGAGTCATAATTAAAGCTAAAGGCCTTGAATGCGTACTTACTCACAGTGTACATATTGATTATTACCACTCACCTATTGATTATTATCTACATTCAACAGATGCTCTCTTTAAAAAACTTAGCTTTCTTTCAGAGAAAAGGCAACTATTTTCTTCGATTGAAAGGAATGGTGCTGGGATTTCCCCCTAGCGTGCGCGTATATTAGATGGGATTCCTCTATCGTAAAGAGGAACTCGGAAGACGTGTCGGTTATCGTCAATCGAAATCATTTAGATGAGTAGGCATCGATGTATTTCCTGTCTTATGCAGGGTATGGTCTTTGTTTGTTCATAATTTGGAAACCATGAAAGTCATGTGTGTGATTAATCATCGTATTTACGTAGTTTGTTTGTTAAAAAGTTGAGAATCAGTATTTGTGTAAGTTTCTTATTGGTAGTTAAATTTAGATAACTCCTGTTAGAAAAAATTTATATATGATGTAAAGATGTCATACGACTCGGAGTTGAAGGGAGTTGGTCGGAGTTTGAGTCGGATATGGTGACTATGAAATAGATTAAGGAAAAAGATAGTCAGTTTTGTCTGCTTTTATGGATAGACCCTTGACTTCATTTAATCCGAAGAATTAGCGCTAGGCAGATAGGCGCTCGCTCTTATATATTTCAACAAATGGCAACGCAACGATTCGATCTGTATCATGACTATCAGGCAATAACCATTAACTGGTTCTCCGGTAACGTCTTCAGAGATGTTGTAAGATCTCGACGTAACAGCAGAGCATTCTATTCCAAATCTAAGCCAGCGATTCCACGTCATGCGAAGGAAATGTGTTATCAATGGCATAGATATCACCATCTCTATCAAGTTTTAATAAACTGTGGATTATTGCAAATTTTCATACTTTCTCGATTTGTTTTTACTGTTTAAAGGCAAAAGAAACAACCATAAAACTGAATCCGCACAATATTCATCAACTGCTTTCGTACTTTTCTTTTTAATATATAAAATTACAAGGAATACCTGCTTCAAAAGTATCATTTATAGCGAAAGACAGTCAGTACAAATGACAAGGTTTATGTAAGGCGTATTTTATTCACTTATGATATCCATTACATTCGACGTTCAATGGATAGATGCGTGCCATAGACGGATATTACTCCTATTACAAGAGAGACGTTTTAACATCTGATCTTTAAATTTCAGGTGGGGGAGGAGGTGGAGGCACTTCCCCTTGGGATCCTCCTCCTGCACCTCCCAGAAGACAACGTAAGAAGTTTGCTCCGCATGTCAACAATTGTGACTTGTCACCACCAGCTGCAAGTACACACTGCACTTTCTCCATTCCGCATTGTATAAAACTCTAGATGAAAATGAAAGAAGGAATACAATCTCGGTTATCATGCAACAATTGTTGAATCAAAAGTGGAGGATAGGAGGAAACAATTGTCAATACATCAGATCCAAATGATGTATAAAAAATCTATAAACTAATCTCACTGGTTTCCACTTTGGAAATTTCTCTTTGCTTTGATGTTCCTCTCACATTTCTGTGTTTTATCAATTTTTGAACGAAACCTTGGATAGCCCATCACAGGGACGGGGGGACAGGGGACAAGGGGGGCCATGGCCCCCAAAGATTTACCAAATCTCATTTTCTTGGCTCGCATCATACTAGAGAACATTATCTTCAAATATCAGTATGCAAGTAGTCTGTTTTCATTTCTGCACGGTGTAACCTCTGTATCACTTCCATCCTAGTTAACCAGGGGCTGGGGAAACGTAAAGCGGATTGGGGGGGAGGCAAGTAGGCTGGGTTCAAATTTACTTTTTCACAGTCCACTAAGGTACCTTTGATCATTGTGTGGAATGGGGTGTTTCGTGAGTGGTCATGGGGAAAAAAAGAGATTTGGCAAATCTTTGGCGGGCGATGGCCCCCTCTGCCCCCTGTTCCCCCGTCCCTGTTAACGTTGTTTAAAGTCACGTTTTGATTCTCTTCTCCGATGTCATCCAATGTTATTTTCTTCCCTCAGATCTGTCGATGCCTCTAATTGCGAAAGTTAAAACGATACTTGTTGCTAAGGCAACTCTGCGTGAGAAGGCAGTACAGCCTCTTTTCCCTAGGTTACAAAAATCTGGTTAGATGTTGCCTTCAAGCTACTCTGGCTGCTAACACAGGGAGCCGTTCGTTTTGATGTTAACGTTTTCTTCTCATTCATGTTACTATTGTTTCAAATAACACGTAGAAGAGTGACATGATTTCGCTTATCGTGTTACGGAGCAACATGAAAACTGTTATCAAATTCCTTTGCCTGATATAACACAGGACTTCTTTTACTTCTTATCGTGCGAGAACATTCGTAAAGGATGCTGCACGTAAGGGGTGGGGGGGATTCAGCCAAATGTAGGCAAAAGAGAGTAGGAGGAGATGGTGGTCAGTTTAAATTAAAGAGGCGTTATTTTAAAGATATTTCTTGCAGAATTCCTGGAAGTATCTATAATGACTGCTAATGCTACAGTTTAGTGCTATATTCAAATTCTGCAGGGAAATTAAGCCCCAAACTGATTACGATTTTAATTGTTTCTCCCGGTTTTTCATTAAATAACAAAAGAGTGATAAGGTTTTCTAGTTATGAGCACTGGGTATACTTTTGCTTTGTACTCTGCTGTTCATTGTAGAATGAATATTGTAGAATGAACATCAGAGTACACAGCGAAAATATACCCAGTGCTCATATTGTAAATTACAAATGAATTGAAGAGATATTTTATGATTAATATTTCAAACAATACACGGTGATCAATCAAGGACAAGTCTAGATAGGGGAGAGAAGTTTAAAAATTGCACAATGAGACAACCTTTATGGATGACCCCTAAGTAACGTTAAGAGCCCGATACAGTTTATTAGGTTCGTGGAAATTTTCAAATGACGGTTTTTATATGCATTGAGAACATTTCCAGATAATAAAATCACTTAAAAATAGGTTGAGATTGTTGACTTTTTTAATAAGATAGATTATCTCCGCAAAATGGAAAATGCACATCGGTGAAGTTCTACACGTGACAAAACAGACAAAATGGAGAATAAATTACTGAAATGTTAAGAAAAAGCAGTTCAAAATGTATGATGAATATGGGGTGCCTAAAACCATACGGAAAGTACATCACTTTGTCCATTTTTTCTATGATTCAAATTGATTTAGAACGATCGTCTCTGTACTCGTTTGACATAAACAGCCTCTTTACGGGCGTCCCTTTTGTCTGCAGATACCATATGGAAGATTTGTACAACATTTGCCGGCTGTCATAAGCAAATGCAGTAAGATATAGGGTAGCGCAGACAACAACCAAAAGGATTAGCTGAGGGTAATAGCAAAAGCGCATGCCCCGTCTCATCTTAACACTCTGCAGGCTGCATTTATCAAAACAAAGAAGCCTGTGCTTTTTAAGTGTTGCTGAAAAACACGAGTGATAGAAATTATGTCACTTGTACAGGAGTTATCTGCACAATACCGAAATAAGTGAGATCGAAATCAATGGGATCGAGCCGAAAAGAAAATCAAAGGGACCTGCTAGCACTAGAACGGCTAAGCAAAAAAAGCTATTTTATCTTAAATATATCCTCGAAAGGTTTAATTTCAACACATTCTGTTCACTGTAAAAAGTTTTAAATGCATTATTCAACAAAGTGAACTTTTAGAAATGATGATGTGGATAATAATAGCAGTTGCAGCTTTGGTTTTTGTCGTTCGGGAATTTCAAAGTACTTCAATCATAAAGAAGAAGATAGTGACTTTGTCAACAGCAATTAATTTAAACGTATTTATAACTTAATGTATGATCTCAATGGTCCAAATCCCCTGAAGTTTTGGTTTTGGTACAAATTTCGAACAAATCGCCAATTAGAGGAGGTCAAGCTGCTTATCAGAACTACAGTAGACAGGTAGATCAAATTAGGAGACCCTGCTAGAACACCACAAGATCTACGGCGAGGGCTTTCAGCTGGCAACCACAGCAAGGCCATAGGAGGTGTCGATGGCCTTGTAAAACGTGGAGAAGAACTGTTAGGGGTAACCTAACTATTTGCCGCCTTGGATAGTGGAGCGCGAGGAGAGCACCTGCAGATTGAGGAAGATGGAGGAAAGTCGTCACCCAATATCCTAACTTGGATAGGAGGAGATAAGTCCTAAGAGTGAAAACAAAATTGGCGAAATAACAACATTGAATGGCGAGGTACGCAAGATGAGGAGTGTATTTTCCTCACACTTGCCGAAATTGATAATTGGATTAACCCATTTCAGGCCGCACCCATTTATAAAGGAGGGAGAAGCTTCTTTTTTGATGTTTAGCTAATGAAATGCTATGACTTTGAATGGATAGCCATCATCATCACAAAGAACCAAATTTTTGTTCCAAAACCTGATGGATTTATCTCGTATGAACATCTTACAGGAGTGGCGTTCAAAGTAAGATACCATTTGCTCGTCAATACTAAGCTTAGGTAAAAATACACCAAAAAACATCCTTATTTAATTTGAACTCATGTTCGTTTTGCTGTTCTGCATTCTGATTGGTGTATCTAACAAGTATATCCTCGACTTCCACATCAAAATACATCTTGTATAAATCCACAGTTGATTTGCCAATCAAATTAGAGAAGCATTCTTCTTCTGATGGCAAAATATCAGATGACATTTCTTTGAATAATCTGGAACCACTCATCCATCTACCACGTTTGGCCAACTCACTGTCTCCATCATCCAGCATAGTGTCAATATCTTCTTTGGTATTGACTTCCACAGTTCAGGTGACATCATTGGGTAAATTAAGATTTCCAGCAAACCGTACATCATCATCACCAGCCTCCTCGGATGGAGGTAAATGTACCAGGTCTTACTCATTTTTCTCATCTTCAATAGCTATGATCGCTTCTGCAAGAGTTTCAAGCAAGTCTCTCTCCATTATATCCTTTTTTGCAAGCTACTGAAAGCAACAGATCTATCACGAGAACAGCTAAATCTAGAGATGAGATAGGAGTTGTTTTTCTTTCTAAGGAGCTAGTGTATACTTACTTACTATTGTTTTGTGTCTGAGGATAACCGATCTACACTATTCAATATCAAACAATAGAATTATCAAAGCTTGACAGATAACCTCCAAAATTTCTAAACCACTTTATAGGAACATTTGATAAGTTTTTGCTATTTGCACTTTATTGAAAAGGCTCCACCGATGCTTTCATTTCCCCTATGACTACACAACATGACCCAAAATTATACTATTTGAATGCTGCAAAATGAATTTTTCTACAAATTAGTTACAAAAGAGAGCACTGCCTATCATTATTGACACAAGGCCATTGTAAAGACACCGAGACATATTGCATTTGCAGCTCATTACAGCCATGTAAAACATGGTAAATCAATAGAAAATATCCCTATCTTATCTTAAAGACAACTAAATAAAAATGAAAGGGCACAGAATCTCTAGTTTCAATAGTTTATTTCTCACATAAAAGCTTCTAAAACCAAAATCGGTAACCTAGATATAAAACACTGTTGACCTGCCAGTTGACACTTTTGTACTCCAGATATGCCAATGTTCCACTTCTGGAACATCGTAAAATACAGTGATAAAAAAGTATGAAACTATCAATATTTTGTAAAATTCACTTAATCATGAGGAAATAGGGGTCTTTAACTCTATCATTTGAGATAATTTGACTTTTCAAGTAGTTGCCATCACCAAATTAACGAACTTAGAACATTTCGAGTCCAAATCTCGAAAAATGCCGACTTTTGACAGCCCCCCTGCAAAAAGAGACACCATGGATTTTGATAATAAACCAATTGTTACGACTTCCTCATTCATAAACTTCTATTTAGTATAAAATTTGTAGTGTCAAAAAACTCACAAATAATTTTACAGGTAGTTTAAGACAATGTTCCAGAAGTGGAACATGGGCCTGAAATGGGTTAAATCAAGACTGGTTTCTCGAGTTTACTATTTAGCAATGACAGGGTTAGAATCGACGTCATGAAGGAAGATGCTTGCTGATGTCCTGGAGAAAATTTACAAACATTGGACGTGATATTAGGTCTATTGAAAAACATGATATACTCGCAGGATATACTTAAAGATGGAAGAAAGAGACTATGTTGCGTAATGGCTAAAGAGACGGCGTTGTCGCCATGTCAATAATGGACATAAGAAAGTATTGATCAGAACAATATAATTGAGCTGATCCGTGGTTTATTTTAATATATACTTACCCACGCAAGAAATTTGATTTGTTGCAGGCATATCGTACCTTCTCTTCGTTGTCTCTAGCATCTAGTGCTGCTATAGTGACTAAAGGCGATTCATTTGGGAGGAGGTATCAACGTATCAATAATCACTTCAAATCTTATAGTAGTGTTGGAACCTAGTCAATGTTTATTGCCACATGTCATAAACGCTTATCTTTGGGGCTGACGCTGGTCATTTATGACCAGTGGTGGCACGCGAACACCTTCAGTAATACAATCAGCATACAAATTCTTATTTGATATAGGACAAGATCTTCGACGATAGGCGAAAGATGAATTCTTCCAGATCTAAAAATTTTTATCTGCTTTGTAGGCAGTGATCATTATAAACATTAGCTAGGGATTAGATGAAACTGAATGACATCAACACAGGATGGTCGAAAACTCTTCAGCACGTCTCAGGGAAGAAACAAAACAGGAAACGTACCCCGTTGTCAATTATAAAATTGCGTTTAGTTTCATAAAAATGATCTATGAATAACTCTTTCGGTGAAAATTGTTCAAATTTTTCATTTTGCTTCTATTAGATTATATAACAGAAAACTCGCTTGAATCTACACCTGAAGTTTTGTCTATTGTTTAATCCAGTGGAAGCAAAACGAAGCACCAGTACATCCGGGTATTTGGATCTTTATCTATCTGGTTGTATTCCTATGAGAAAAGCATTGCGAAAAGATATGGGAAATAAGGCTGCTCTTTTTGAATGTGTTAAAAGTCGTGGCATTTGGTGACGTTTTGGCGCCAAAGCCATTTGAACGAGTGTGTTTA
The DNA here is from genome assembly GCA_010016065.2 of Carybdea cf. marsupialis auct. non (Linnaeus, 1758). Taxonomy (NCBI): domain Eukaryota; kingdom Metazoa; phylum Cnidaria; class Cubozoa; order Carybdeida; family Carybdeidae; genus Carybdea; species Carybdea cf. marsupialis auct. non (Linnaeus, 1758). The sequence goes on from JAAAKL020005493.1 coordinate 13,059, forward strand.
GCAGAGGCGTATTCTCCAGCTGTGCTAGGCGTGCGTCGCACGCTTATAAATATCGAACCAAAAATGTTTGTACGTTCTTTAATTATTTGCTAGTCTCTTCACTACATCAAATCTAAGTGTAGTAATATGTTAATCACGTTGCTTTTCTCCTCTTTTGGTAAATTTGCTAAATTCTTTTCAAAATCAAAGGCCACTCAATATCCACATCCCATTGCTCTGTCACAAGTCTGTTTTGAAATAGCAAGCCAATGTGCTCTTCCTTGTGGAAATGTCTGTTCAGCCTCTGTTAAGGCAAGGCGTGCTACGACGCTCAACGTCATTGAAAACAATAGAATCATAGGGAGGCAGTACGACTTAGGTACAAATCTCTGCAGTCAAAAAAGGTCCAAGGCGTGCTATCGAGAAAGAGCACATATTAGCTGAAAATAGAAATCGAGTGACTCGACAAAGAGGGGGAAATATTCGATTGCTTAAGGGTGAGTGCATTCTTTTATGATGATGTTATTTCTAGATTTATCGAGAAAAATAGACGGATAGAGTTGCAGTGGAGATGGTCTTTCAAAGACAAAAGAGTACTTCTATAGATGTACCTGGTCTAATAAGGCAATTATGAGAAAACTATTTTTGTAGCACGCCTGGTCCAAAGTGATACCCTACGCCACTGATGTTTAGGCTGAGCAAGAACGAAGAACTAATCAAAGGGATGTGATGTAACGAAGAGATTGCGGCAACGCATATGCATTGTATTGAGAAATCAAAAGAATTTGTCAAGGGAGAAGAGTTTTACTCACTTGAAACAAGTCAAGTCAAGAGTTTTTATTATCATAAAGAAAAATTTCAATTTCATCAAAACATACCAGCGAAAGAGATTTCAAACAAGGACACGAAACGAAGACATGATTGGCGTTCAGTTAAGCAAAAGGTTCCTCAACATTCTGTTTTTCATTGTAGCATCAAATAGCCAAGTATTTTGATAACATATTTGTCTGCGTTCTTTGAGTTATCACACAAGACTCTTGCAATTTTTTTTTTGTCTCGTACCAGTATCTATCAAATTCAGAGAAGTCTTTAGAGCTGGAAAGTGAAACCAACACTTGTTTACTAAGAACGAAGGCTTCGTTCAAAGTAGTTAGAGAGATTTGGAGCTGACGAAATTTTTAGTTAGCAACTGGTCAACAAACATTCAACATGCTATCGTTTTCGAGAGAAAGGACCTTAATGTTACACTTGAAGGTAAAGCATTGTGCTTCTCTTTAAAGACGAATAAACTCGCAAGACTTCTCCATTTCAGCATTAGCAAGTTGGCAGGGAGAGGCTGCCAGAAAATGTCTTTCTGCTTATCAGAAGGAGCGCTGAGACATTGCTATTTAAGTATCACTGAGTCCACAATTTGTTGTTTATATTGGTTCAGAACGATTCAGCACCATCTCCATCGATACAGACATCGGTGTTATCAGAATATTTTCTCAATCGCTTGCGGATGGATGTACATGCTTACAATTTGGCACACTAACACGGATTCAGCTATTTGACACGTTGACCAATAAAATCGATCGGGCATGGGCAACCTCCGGCCTGCTGGTTAAATCAGGCTCGCGGAGCTATTTAACTACGCATTGAAATTTCATTGCAAATTGCCTAAAAATATTGCCCATTGAATATTTTGATGCCGCTTGATCTGGCTTCCGAACAGCTGCGAGGTAATACATTACCTGGTTCTCCAATAAATCATTTGGTCAGTGAAATGGTTTTACTTAGGTAAAAGTGACTCCATCAGCCAAGAGTTCCTCTGACTAACTGTTATGTAACAGGGATACCTTTTCAGTGGGAACCTAGCCGATTCTGTTATCCGCATGGCTTTAGCATTAAGAAGCAAGTCGATTCCTATCTAGATAAACACCTTTCCTGAAATCGTAATAGTTGAGTCCATAGCGACATTCCATATTCAGATCTCATTTATTCTACACGTCATTGCTTACTTGTGGAATAGATTCTCAATTTCATAAAGATGTGGACATGTGAGTTTCTCCATCATAAGAGTCAAAGGTGTTTGAAATGTGGACGGGAGCAGTTTTTTAAAGAATATCACCGAAGAGGCATTTTTATCAGTAAACACAACAAAAGTTCCTGCAGTTTTGAAGATGATATCGCAAAGAATAAAGTGCAAAGATTATATAATTTTGCTATCACCAACTGTTGCATTCCTTCAGACATTTTCACTTAATGAGGTAGTAGCTGCAGCTAGGTTGCTGTAAAAATTCGCGAAGTACACGGTGCCATGTAGTGAGGGAAGCTTTTGGAAGAGGTTGTTACAAGTATGCAGGAAAGATTGGGTGAAATAGGAAGTCTGGTGTGTATAATGAGAAACATTTATCTATCCCGGCGTATAAGGATCAAATAAAAGTGCTAGCATCGATGAGCATTTTGATTCAAAATTAATAACAAGATTCGCGAATTCGCAGATTGCAGTGACACTGGAAAGCTGGGAATCTTAGTTCGACTTTAAAATTACAAACGCATAGCTTTGCAGACTATAAGGACACGAAAGATGTTTAACGGCGAACTCTTAAGAGTCTTTAGCAAATATGTTCTTCAGTGTTTGGGATGCGTTAGGAAAGTGATTACGTTACAAATCAAAAGTTTTGGAAATAGTACGATTTGACTCCATAAATCTAACGACAACCCTGGAATAAGCTGTTTCCCAAACTACCAGATCTGTAGTGTATATAGTGTTTAAACTAGAGGCGTCTGAATTTCAAAATCCTCTGGTCAAAGCTCTGTTAATCTTCCTTGGTTCCTTACGTTAGGAACCAGCATCAAATAATAAGGTTTTGTTAGAGAGATTTAAAACTTTGAAAGCTGATATCTCGGTGTTGGAAAAAGGCAACACCCTCAATTTTGGCCATTGGCGTTCTTACTAATAGGGCAACATGAAAATTGAGTATTTTCTCCATAATTCAAACACTTTCAAAATCGTGACGTCACACTTTCCCAGCACATTGTAGTTAAGTGTGTGAATGAATTGCAGGGGGCTGTAAGTAGTTTTAAAAGCCCAAACAATGCAAAGCTTTCTTTGCAAGTCCTAAAAGATGTCCATTACCATAGCAAGGTCTGGTTAAATTGGTAAAAGGTTCGACGCCATTTCTTACTTTTACGAGGTGAAATAGATATTTATAGAAATGAATGTAACGAAGAAGTTTCCGAGTTGGTGATAATGGATGGTTGTCTGATTTAGCACTTCCTTACATATATCATGAATCGGCTGAATGAACTTAACAGGAATCCCCAAATCATCTTTCAAACATTATACTATTCCATACTTCAGTCTACTAGATTTCTGAAAATGTTCCAGCCTCCCTACTGCTTGAATGCCCCTTCTATTCGAGACTCAAAGAGGTCGCAGAGTGAATGCATATTTTGGGAATATTTACTCAAAACCATCATAACATGTCGCTTTTCACTTTGTAAATGTAAACGTGTTATTGCCCCAAACTGTCATTACATAGATCTCATGATTACTAAGATAGGACAGTCTGCAATCTCACTTTTTCTCATGACCAGTCTTCCATTAAGTATGATATTTATCGATGAAGGTCAACGAACATTGAAAACCAAGCTCTTAAACCCTGCTTGCCCTTCACCCCAATGTACCTTACCTCCCGTTGCCATTGCAAAGCGATATCAAAGCTGAGGGCAAATAATACAAATCTTCAAGAGATTATCTTTTTATGCAAGCTAACCTCTCTTTCAGATCCAGTTGTCGGCGAATAGCACTTTGTAAATGGACTTGAACAGTGAATTCATTTGTATAAGCATGTTTTAAAGTCACGGAGAATGCCCCATGCTCAAGTCATAGTTTACATAACACCGTAAAGCAGAATGTATTCTGTAATTCACTCCGTCTCATTAGGCTAACAGAGAGTTGATAAAACATGCCTAAAACTAAACGTCTACGCACTTGTCGCTTTCCTACCATAATCTCCCATATGGCCATCAAATATTTTATCCATGTCTTTTCCCACGGTTCTGGGAACACTACGACAACGAACTCAAGTCTCTAAGGCTGCTCAGTGTCAATTCGTAGGCTTAACTAACCCCTGCTATGTCCCGAAAGAGTTTAGGAGCTACCAACGATACCATGTTAATATAATATTTAGTCAAACTACATCAGTTTGCTCCCATATTAAAATGTCAAGGTGAGAACTCACGCAATTGTCACTAAGAAAATAATGTTTCACTGGTGAAGCTTAGGAAAAGCAAGCGTATTAGATCGGGTTAATATGTATGAGTACGATAAAATGTCCACAATACATCCCTTACAATATGATCGTTTCTGTTGTTTCGAGAATGCTCTAGTTTTAACAACGTTGTCATAGGATAACTCAAATATTATTGGAATCTTAATGCTGATGGTGAACAATTGTCAGTGGATTGGTTAAAACAAACCTGTAGATCATCAATTTTTTTGTAAACTTTTCAATAGATGGAAAATAGAGCTTGTGATGTACGAAAGTGCAAATTATGCAAACAAAGATATATATATATATTACTGAGCAAGCAAATTGCAAAAAGCTGCCAGATCTGGAAAACTCGAAAGAAGGAAAGTTTGTATTTCCTCTCTTTCAAACACCTCCTCCGTCAGACTTAAACACAACTTTTGAGGAAACATTACTGTCAAGTTTCACCCTATTCTGGCCAGATTTTTTCACAATTGATTGTGCTCGGGGAGGGGCTTAGGAGCCCCCTACGCAACAAGATTTTGGCTAAAATTTGTGTCATTATTTTTTCATACAGAAAACATTTCAAAATACTATTGTTCTATGGAGTGCATGATAAACAAGGTAGTGAAAGCGTGATTTCATTCTAAATTTTAAAAACTTTAACTGTAAAATGAACAGCTTAGAATTACGGTCCTTGTCAGCTTTTGACCACACTATAACTTTTAAAACGGAAGCCTTGACCAGGTATGCCAATAAAACCACATCAGTATTTCACAGGGGATAAAAGTGAAAGAGTTTCTAGTCTCTAACACGTACTGGGAGGGAATGGCTGACAAATGTTTTCTGTGGGAGCGCCAACCCCTGAGCAGTAGACGGCATTTGCTGCCTCAACGTATTATTTGCTGCACGGGATGTGCGTGTGTGTGTCTGAGAAATAGACACACGCACAAACCAAGAGTAAAAAAGTTCCATGTGCCAGTTTCTCTGTACTACAAACTTTCACAGCCTAATAAGTTTATTTGAGCTGATCCCTTACCGGAGGCCTGATTCTTTTCTCACTATTTCTAATACCGGAGTTTGACAAACTTTTGTTCCGCCAAAAATTAGAGCGTTTTTACACATTCCCCTTTACTGGATTCGTTCATGCCACCCTTGCACTGTAGGATGATGGAGCTCTAGGTCATTCTTGTAAGAAGGCAGATTATGAAAACGAGGAATTGATATCATTTCCTTCATTCTCTATTGTGTCTTATTTTTGTGTTTTTACTCAGTCAGAGAACCACACCTTTTTTTGGTCAAACCAACACGACAAACTCAGTTTTCTGCTGATAAGCTTCAACCAGAAAGATCAGGTCTTTTTTGTATTTTGCGGAAACATAACACAAAAAATGATCGAAGTAAGATATAGTTTGTGCTTTCCACCGCAAGTTTACTTTTTCAAAAGGGGATAATAACTTTCAGTTCTTTCAGCTACTTTTGTGTCGAACAATCTCCAAACAAGAAATTTATCTTTACTCTGACCTCTTGGTATTATATTTAACAAGAGATAAAAACTATTTGGGACTAAAAATCGATGTTAGACAGTATTAGAGAAAATTTGAAGTTATAAATTTGACACAACACAGTAAGCACTGTTCAATTTATAAACATAATAATAATGATTGTAAATTCGCAGTCGAAAAACACTAAATTGATTAATGCAGCCTACACACCACCCCATGAGACTGCTAATAAGATATATGATACATCTATTTTAAGCTTAATATTTCTTGTACTTTTTGGATCAAATTCAGCAAAAACTTTCCTTGTTTTATATTAAAAAGGTTTCTAAAATAGTGCATGCTCCAAGAAAGTATTATTAACATTGCTTTAATATTGGATTGAAAATTAAATTTTTAAAACTAATTTCTAATTAACTTTTACACTTAAATAATTAAAAAACGAAATACAAAA
>JAAAKL020005494.1:0-19230 GCA_010016065.2 Carybdea cf. marsupialis auct. non (Linnaeus, 1758)
AACAAGTAAAGAAGTTTTTACCCCGTAACACGCTTCTTGCATCCTTGAAAAGCTTAATTAAACACCTTTTCGTCGCTTGAAAAAAGGTGTCACAAATAAATGATTCAAGTCTGGGACAAAATAAATAGAATATCAAATTTCATACAAAAATTAACAGTGTATCAGTAGTGATGCTGTGTTTGCAGAGGTCGAGCATCTTGTTAAAAAAAAGTCCAATGCTAATCCTGTTTCAGGTGAGCATGACCTTAGTCTACACCACTCAAGAATAGGAGCTTTGTAATGTGAATGCCACAACATTCTCTGTAAAATCATCAAAACGTAATAAATGCTTATTACTTTCCACTTCACTCTTGCCTTTTCAACTACAAAATCCCTCACTATTAACAGTTTACAACCCTGACCAGGAGGCGGATATGGTTCTTGTCAAGAAATGGAGAGCTTCTTTCTTCAATTCAGTAACCTGGCAGACTTGTGAGTATTTTTTCACTTCCTTCGGACTTGCTTCTCTAGTCTAATATTACAAGGTTGAAGCATTTTTGTTCTCTAGACTTTAAGACATGTTTTTAGCAACCTCGGGCTTGTTCGTTAAATTCTACGGTTTTTTGGCATGGAAATATAGCCTATCCGTTTAAAAACATGGGGCAACACCCCTATTCATCTTCAGGTGTCTCCAATTGTCGCCAACAATCCCACGCTTGAAAACCACAATTAACAGTCCTGGGATACCTTCCCGTTGCTTATTAGTCAAATTTCCGTACCTCATGGTTTCTAAACATAGTTGTAAGAGTCCCGAAACTGTTACGTTAGCAGCACCACATCCTTCAACCGATTTACCACACTCTTGCTTGTCCTTGTGCTCATAAGGATTTCAAATCATGAAAAGTAAGACAGGAGTGAATTCTGTAGTATTAGCTAAGATGCAAAGCAGACTAGCGCGTATAGATAAGCATTACCAAAATCGTACCTACCAAATGGTTCAAAAATGCAACAATCTGTACTCTATAATTGTCGAATTTAGATATCTCAGAATATGAAGGGCATCACAAAGATATTTGTGATATTAAGCAGATGCTCATGTTTGGTACTAAGCCAAGAAATGCCTTTCGGCGCTGCACCATAAGGCTACAAGAATCGATATTTAACTATATAGACCATTTACTCCTGGTCTCCTGGTGAAAGCCACTTAGCACTTGTGCTCCTGCTTACCCACGGCAGGGAATCTGCGTCAGGACTGCAATGGCACCTACTATGTGCCCAGGAGTAACTACCATCGTCACTATCACTGCTTGAGACAAACATGGAAAACTGCGGTAAGTTCTGATCCTCAAACCAAATGCCCAAGTAATGTTATACAATTCCTATCGATTTATGCAACATATGTACGTGACAGAAGATGCGGGCGGTTTTGTCAAAACTATTATGACGACCCAAGCACTACCATAGAAGCACTTTCTAAAATGATAAAGATTATTCAATGCTGTGTGGGTGTTTTCTTGGTGTTCTCATTCAACATTCATTACACTAGGTCATGATACGATCTGCAGATCGAATTTCTCACAACAGACTTTTACTTAGCGTCGAGATGAGTTTTTGAAATCCCAAATATTGGGTGAAGTAACGGATTCAAAATTTAAAAACGTTTTCATCCGACAAAGTAACAGTACATCGTCTGTAGTGAAGGAGAAAATGTTATCGCTAAGAATGTATGATTGCATTACCGAAGTGTTATTTGTCTTTTGAAAGAAAGCCCGTAAGCTGTAACCGAATTCAATGTTGTCGACTAAGCACCTGAGGACTTGGATGAATGCTTCTTCTAGTGCGGCAATGTAAGAAAGGAAAATTAATCTCAAACAAGTGGTTCACAACTCTTTTAAGCAAAGCCAAAGCATTTTTAATTCGCTGTCGCACCTCTCCGTGTGATGCATTACCTTCTATGTAGGTGTAAGTGACCAAAATAAACTCGTACAATCAATGCGTATCAATATGCAAGCAAAAGTTTAAAAAAGCAAGTGGAAAAGAAAACTTTTTAACAGGTTAAAATGGGAGCCCTGCAAAACAAGGAATTATTTACCACATATGAAATTTCCTCCTTAAATTAAAAAAATGAGGTTCAAACAATGTAGAATCTTTTGTATTTTTGTCTTGCTGAAGAGTTTTTCAACACGAGCCATGTTGTTGGTGATAGCACTGTTAATATCTAATTAAGCATCCATGTGTCTTCCAGATTTTGTGTCGATTGACCAAAGAGTACAATATCCAGACTGCCGAAAGTTTATCGTCGGCTAAGGGCACAAACTCTTTAAACGTGCTCATTCCTCAACACCTACAATGGTTCAGTGTTTTGCTTTCAAACTGCACTGCATCTAAAGAACACCATTTGTTGGTGTTAGTGAGATCTTATTGTTCAAATTGTTGGAGTATCCAAACAGATAGAGAATCAGAAAAAATCCAGTCTTCATAAGTTTCCAATTCAATTTCTTTTCCAAAACAGTCTGACGTCCTAGCAGAGGCGTCCTTAGTGCCGGTCATACCACATGGGAAGATGGCTGAACATTTTCAAAACGATGACTTGAACGAGCCAGATAATTTGTGAATCAGGAAATAAAATCTATAGGTTAATGTTATTTTCCATTTAGAAGTTATTTAATTCTAACATTGTGTCATTTCACGACTTTGTGATCCCTGCTCTCGAAAGAGCTTGAGGGAAAAATACAGCATTTCTTCTGATTTTAACAATTTCTCAAGCCATCAATTTGCTAAACAGGCCTTTTTTACAGAAATGTGAACTTGATAAACAAATTAAAATGTTATTATTTACAATAACAGCTGGGTGTTTAAAAGGACCCTTTCTTACTAGTTTAACATCCAAAGTGCAAAATATCGGCAATATAAATAAACAGTTACGGAACATTTCACGACCCAGTTTTGTGCATTAAAGCAACTAATTGTAAAATGAGACATAAGAAACATAAAGACACATTTTGGAAGTACCATTTCCTAAGGTTTAATATTGTTCTAAATCTATCTTGTACCCATACGCATCAAATTTCATACTCATCTCGCATTTGCATGGTTTTATTTTCATTAACTGACAATTTAGAATTCACACTTGCACTATTATGAGACAACTAATCCTCTAAGCTACGAGTACACAAGCTATGGAAACAACGGCTCCTTGAATTATAGCATCGATTGAATAACACCATAACATCGATTATTTTCGAAGTTTTATACTTCATACATCAAAGGTGGTCATAAGATTTGTTATCAGCTCTTTACTCTTAAATTCAGCCTTTTGCTAAACTTCTTAGTATTTTGATAAACCCCTCAAATACCATAATTTTCAACACCCCGGAATCCCTTTTGTACTTTCATATTCTGCCACACTACGGTTTGAAAGAGCTCTTTGCCAACATCTGACTATTTACAGGTATTCAAAAGTCTCGTTCCGATTTGCTACAAATCTTCAAAACCATTCAAACTTAAAGAACTATAAAATTCTAGCCAATAATAACTTCTAAAGATCATTTTGTATAACAGGGGAGGAAATCATCTACCCAACAGAGGAAACATGGCGGCAAAATAATGACTTTACCTTCTTCCAATTAACAACCAACCATACTTATGACTAAGAGCAGACTAAATAAAAAACTACTGAACAATTAATACAAGTGATGCCCCGAATTGTGGTATCTGATAAATCTTTGTAATGTTTAGCATCCTATCCGTTTATAAATTTTACAAAATGGACGAGTCAGGGTAACAACTTGATCGGTGGTAACCCAGTCAAGAAAGCACAACAACCAACTCTTACTGGTCTCTTTACTGTTACTTGGTAACTGCTCACAGACAATTGTTACATTATATTAAAACGTTAATTTGAATTTCAACGATCATACAAAGCTCTTTGTTGATTGGTCAAACACCGAACTTATACGTATGTTTGTCTGCACATCGTGATGTAAGTAAAGGTGACCGAGTTCTCGACGTTGTATATCTTAAATACAACCTGAAAACATCTCAAGGCGCAAAATATTGCTACAAGTGTCGCTTTTCCCCTGTTGCGAGGACTGCAAATTTTAACGACCTTTGGTCTTACTTTTTCCGGGTTATGGATAAATATGCGCCAAATGATCACATTTATGAACTTATCACTGAGTTTGCCCTTCTTGCAAACTTTTCAACTGTTTCTGATAAAACACTACTACCACCGCAAACAATGTCACCATCACCACAACCACGCATCGTCTTCACATATATCGTGCGCTACATAATCCTAAAGCGTCCTCTATTGAAAGCAATTCATATCAGTCTGTCATAACATGTCCTTTAGTTCCATTCACTATCCGCCATTTTGCTCTTGCCAATCACAGTCACTCGGTCGCCTCATACTCCCTTGATGTGAATCCAAACATATTTCTTCTGATCAATTGTTTCTCTTACTGGCACTCAGTATTCTCGCAGATGTATGCTAGAAACCTCTGCTATTCTCATTCTCTCGTCTACGAAAAATCTTCATGCATTTTCCCTACACCTATAGTTAAGATGCTTGTTATCCTTGAAATTTCAATTGTACATAGTTTATGTTTCACTTGGATGCAATATTGTCGAAGTGCAAACTTAAAATTTTGTTATCTTTTTCTTGTACCAATACCGATATTTCTATACGTTATTTCTATACTTTTAAAATATCCTTCACTGTGGCCCTTATCAAGCACTCTTGTCCAAGAAGACACTGTCTGTCACAAACAGAAGATAATACACCATACTCCCATAGCTTGCTTGAGAAGTTGATCGTTGGAAGTTCAATCTGATGTCATACTGCTGCTACCAAGTACTCGAACACTCATCCCGTACACACAGACACAGTATCTTCTTTACTTGACGCTTCATGCGTACAATAAGGTGAGCATAAATAAAAAACGAGGAAAAGTGGCTCGCACTTTGAAACAACTCTCACCAAAGGTTCAGAGCTCTATTTCAGGTGACGGTATTGTTTTGATAACAGGAACGTTAATGGTACCATAGTTATGTTTTACCTCTTTTCAAATGGAAGTTTAGACCTTTGCAACTTTCTTTTGTTCAGAGGTGGTACCATATTTCTTCCCATCGTGGAAGTGACAATGAGAACTGTAATAAGCTGGTATCCTTTACAAATTGATATGTAATTGTCAATATTCAGCAAGCATGCTTTCTGCTACAAAACATTAATACATTTTAAACTTTCAAACTTACCTACAAATCCCTAGGTTTAAATGTTTTTTCGTTGAGATTCGTCAACATTTCTGAATTGAAATGAGAGCTTCGGAATTTGCAAAAACGTGCAAAACGTACAAGGGCATTGTTGGACGTTTTGTTGTACAAGATGAAAGAGACGCGAGGGATGAAATGATCGATTAATCTATCTTCAATCAACTTGATACAAACAGGGCATTTATTGTAGTGACCGATCAAGTGCTCTCTCACACTACACGAGACAAAGTGACTTAAAAATAGGAGCAATAAAAATAATTTCATCTGGGCTACCCTGCACTTTTTATGTCTCTCAATTCCTCATATATCCACTATATGCACCAAAAATCATTTTCATAATACCGTTCAAAACTCTTATTAACTATTCGACTTTGCTGTCTTCAAAGAAACTCTGATGAACATTTTAACGGCCAAGCATATGTTCCTAACGACCGTCTTTGGCCTTATATTGACACAATATACTTACCCACTCCACCCTCTTCTAATTTATCAAAACAATTCAGTTATGCAAGAGATCTACTCTTAAACGGCTATGCCAGATAATGTCCGGCGATTGGAACGTGTTCAAGTGTAAATCCATTTTCTACACAATACGGTCAAGAGAATTCATGGAGAATTTTCAGAGCGTATGGCATAAGCAACTGAGAAGAGCAAACGATCTGTGTCACAATCCATTGGTCAAAGCAGAACAGTCCCAACTTCTTTTACTGGCAGGCTTTTCGGAATAACGACAAATTATGTGCTTTGGAGACATATAGGCACATGACAACATTGACAAAAGGTTTGTTATGTCATCTACTTCAATACGTGTACCTTGAACTGCTTTGTGTAGTCCTGTTTATTAATGTAACAGATCAAAAGAAACTTACAAACCGAGGCAAGATAATGTTTGTAATTAGACTTGAAGTTTTATGAGTTGTGGCCATAAGCCGACACTTCTTTGATAAAATACTTGTTTGATAGACCTTTTCATGGTAAGAGTCTTGACAAATGTGCTCCAGGTCATCTAACTTCAATCGTATTCTATGATATTTTTGGAGCCTTGACTTGCCCTACGTCTTTGCTCTCACTTCTGAACTCCAATCATATGGCATATTATGACGCTTCTAGACTACATAAATGTATTCAGGTTCAAATAATAAATTAAGGTACTTTCCTGCTAGCCCCCACCAATAAAAGAGACACCTTGATACAACGTCTTACCCTATAAATCTAAGCTGTAGTGATTAGATACTTAGATCCTAAAGTAAAATAATTCTTTTGGTGGCCACCAAAAGAGAAATGCCCGAATCAGAATTTGTCGGACAGTATCACATAAATGAGGGGTCGGAGAAAACAGGTGATGTCCCGAAGCCAGATACATCGACTCTGAAGATATACAGCACATTTTAGAGCGTTAAAAATTCCTCTGAAACATTACTTTTTCGTTCAGAGGTGGCCCTTTGTGATGGGTTCCATTGTGATAGGAGCCCTTTCTGGTGGTGGCCCTTCGCGGTGGTGGCCCTACGTGGTAGCGGCCTTTTGTCGTAGGGGTCCTTTATGGTGTAGGTCCTTTATGGTGGAACCAGGGCCCTTGGAAGCGAGCATGGATTATTGTACTTAAATTTAATTTTGAATTGCGAACATATACATATTTGGAGGGGTTTTGAAGACCCTACTACTCCTTATTTTAGCCCTATTTTATCAACTTGAGCCACCCTGCCTACACCACATTCGTTCATCGACAACGTTCAAGTTACAACACGAAAGGGGAAGACAAACGTTAATGATTGCTTAAAGAACAATTGTAAAGAATGACTAGTGTTGTCCATGTCAGTCAGATCCTTGAACAAATCTATTATTGACAGTGTCAAATATGGCGTTTCATTGTTAAATCTTTATTATACTTCGGATATGGTCAATACCTACTTTGATTTCCCACCTAGGAGTAGATTTCGTTTTCGCGTCTGCTTAATGGGCCAGGACGAAACCCCTAGAGGAGTACCATTATGATACTAGAATTAAAGGCGGTTCTATACTGTGCGAAGTCCTAGGCCAGTCTGTCTATTCTTGATTAACCATTACGTCACTATCACATCATAGGGCGCACTTGGAATATGCTAGGCAAATAGTTCTGCACTCTTCCATGAGGATGTTCTGCTATCGGCAAGTTTCTGATCCTGTTTCAAGGAAAAGATGGTATCTAACCAGAATAACAAGCTTTGTTTTGAAGTCCACCTTTTATTACTCTATTCTTACGAGAATTCTTGTGTTATGTTCTTGAATTTGCAATGCTGCTTGTCAGAACCACAACAACAACTATAACAATAGATGCCTACAAGATTACGTTACCAAAGTGTTATACCGTGTAGGACGTGGGGCACCATGGAGCGCCACGCTCCTCCATTCAAAAGCTTCTGAGTAACCGTCGCTGGGATCTCATCATTTCCAATAGTTGCTGTAGTACAATTTATGTACTTTATACTGGGTTGTCCTCTTGCCCTTTTTGCCCTGCACATTTCTAGCAAGACATATCTTTTCCAGCTCCTAGGATCTTACATGCCCAACAAATCTTAACTACCTTTCTTTTATTTTGATCAGAAGCTGCTTTTTGTATTCATTCGCTGGTCATTTGTGACTCTAGCTGTCCATGGACCCTTCAGTACTCTTCGCCAGAGCTACATCTCCATTGCTTCAAAGCGTTTTTCCATATTCCTGTTGAGTGTTTAGCTTTCACAGCCATATACCAGCTTCGCCCATATATAACACTTGACAAATCTCTTCTTTGTCTCAATGAATATTTTAGTGTTTGTAACCAACTTCTTAATATTATTGAATCCACTGTTCTTCATTCGATTTCAGTATTACATCTCGAATTTAAGGTTATTCTTCTCTCCAAGTAGTCAAAGCTTACAAGATTAGGGACTGTAAAAAGTGTTCCTTGCAGTTCCAATCCTTTGATAAATGGACTTCCACAAAATACATGCGCTTTCTTTCTACCTTCTACGGGAAATGCTTAATAATCTGTTTGATACTCTTACTCTTCATAAAGAGGAACTCATAATATGTGCCTATGTAAAATTCTTACAACATAAAATTGTACGAACCCAATATTTTGGTAAACATCACTTTTACTAAATCTTAAAAGTCAAAGACGCCCTTATGGTACATAATGCTGATGTACCTACATTGATGACGTAGACTGTAAATATAGCATTCGAGCTATTAGAGTCAAGTAGCTTCAAAACTACTGAAAATAGATCCCTTAACAAGACTGATTTTAACGTCTGATAACAAGTAATCCATCCTTACGTCTGTCAACACAAATCATGAGGCAAAAAATGGAGTCACATCATTTGAATCTCCATTACATTGAGACCGTACCCTGATCATCTTACGTAAATGCCATAAATACTAAAAAGGCATCTGTAAGGCGGACTAATGTAACAAACAAGTTGATACTTTCACCGCAAGTTTAAATACGTAAGATCAGTCCTTCGTAGCCCCCTTTGGATCTCAACCAGGGACGTAGGAAGCATCTCAAACTTTGGGGAGGGGGGGGGGTGGCACAACAGTCAAAGGGGACTTTACTATGTGTTTGATTTAAGAGTGAATAAAATGATTCACAGCAAATTATAGTATGAAGTACCAATAATGCCTGATAATTGTAACTTCGGTTATGACCAAACAAGAATAAACACAATTGAAATACAACTACAAGATGCACTTTTCTGACCAAAAGGGGCAGCTTTTGTTTGATACAGTGCCCAGTGCCCCGCCGGTTCCTACGTCTCTAGTTGTGATGAAGATTTTGCGACGAAACTACTCAATAAAGTGCACTAAGAGCTACATATCGTAAAGGAGGAAATTCTTTCATATGTCTTCAATTCACCATGCACCATCTGTTACATTACATATGTCACTATCTTCAATTGCGCTCTCAGAAGATCTCTTTAAGGGGTAACGTATTCGTCTTTAATTTCGAATTTAATTTTCGTAAAAAGCCACTTTTTGGGCGCCTGTAGCCCACTTGCCCACGAGCCTACGAAGCAACCCCCGTCGGTGTGATACGGTTACAGTGGACAATATAATGTTTTAAACTGAATGTTTTAGAAGAAGACAAGATGACTAATGGGCCTTTGTGTTGACTAAAGAGGCATTTTGTTGACTGAAGGGGCATTTTGTTGGCTGAAGGGGCAATTTGTTGGCTGAAGGGGCATTTCGTTGGCTGAAAGGGCATTTTGTTGGCTGAAGGGGCATCTGTTGACTGAAGGGGCATTTTTGGCTGAAAGGGCACTTTTTTTTGCTAAATCTTGGAGGAGCACATGCTCCCAGTGCCCCCCAGTTCCTAAGTCCCTGATCTCAACTGCTACACTGAAGTAAAAGGTGGGGAATCATATAATTTCTTTTCAAAGTTTATCCTGTGAGGAAATCCCTTATTGTCACTAGAAATCGTTAATTTTTGTAAATACCTTATTTCGTCTCGAAAGTTACCTTACAAATCCTCCTCCACTGAAACACTTATTGCAGTAGAAAAGATCTTGCAAGGAGTCACAGCTCAAGTAAGAGATCAAATTAAAATATCCACGTGAATCTAACTAAGTCTTGACCAGATGCTTGAAAGATCATCTTGACACCAAAATTAGAATCTTGATAAAATAAAAACGAAAAGGGGGGGATAGGAATGGCCTAGAAACACTTTCTTTACCAATAACCCACTACAGGCATTGAAAGAAGCAATAGGGCAAATGACATGCCTTGAAATAGATACTAGCTGTTTAGCAAAAGGGCCTAACGGGAATACATGCTGTCTAGATTGTTAAGATTCTACGATGGAAATATCTCCTTACAATCGATGAAAAGAGGGATTGGTCATTGGTGTGGCATCTGTTTGCACACTCAGACAGATCTCTCCCCTTCATGTTTGTCCAGGTGGTGTATCTGCACATCATAGTCACACTATGTGTACATATGAAAAATTTGACAAAAATGTTAAGGTACTTCCATTATTATCCCCAGCGGAGTGACTAGGGGGATTGGGGTCATGTACCCCACTTCTCTGAAAAGTCCATCCTGCAATCTGTGACATTCTGCAATGATAATTGCAGTTGTCTTAAGGATAAGTTTCTGGTAGCTGGTAGTCTAAGATCTTGTTACTATGACTATAACACGCTTTTATTGGAAGGAACAACTGATATTGCAGGGAATGTTGGGATCAATCAACTGCATTCTACCTGTCTTAGAAACAGCTAGTAACAATTTTGAATGCAATTTTACAAGCTTCAATCCTTTGAAAACTGGGTTTGGTTTCTTACTATCTTGATAAATTTTTGTTGGATAGATACCCAGTTTAAGACGGCTGGCAAGCCCCTGATTACCGTCCAAAATTTTTCATCGTTATTTGATCATCTGTATTCTGGACTTCACCATGCTCACTGTCAGCTCAAACAACAAAATTACAAATAAAAACACCATAAAGGAGGATATGGCGAAGGTTGGTGTCAAAAGCGACGACGCCCTGGACTGAAAAAGGTGGAGGCACCTCATGAAGCAGTCCATTCCCTAGCCAGGGAAGAAAGGACTATAAAGGAAGTGATGATGATGATGATGATGATGATGATGATGATGATGATGATGATGATGACGATGATTATGATGATGATGATGATGATTATGATGATGACGATGATGATGATGATTAATGAATCGTCATCATTATCTCTCACTACATCGTGCTTTCACTCTTCTTCTCTCCTTTCTGATGAGCAGCCCATTTGCCTACGAATAGCATGCACAGAAAACTAGGGTAATCAGGTCCGCTACTTCAAGTTACACGAATCTTGGGTTTTGTAATAAAAAGACAAAACAGTAGAGGTTTACGTGAAACTGTAAAAATATTGGAGGCATTTCCTACGGAGCTGCATCACGTCATAACATATTAATAGGCTTTTCTTTTGGAGCACCATAATGTGTGGGTACTACAACGCACCATAAGGGGGTAATTTGAAACTGTTCATGGAGTCTGGGTGTAGGTTTTCAGTCCTCACTAGTTTGGGATCCTGTCTACGCATACAAATTATTTCCATAATAAAAGTTCTTATTCGTGCCTTACGCGGTTATATTTGCTGTTAAGGCGTGGCTCATATAAAAAGGATTTTAATAAAGGATATAAATGGGCTTTTGAAAGTGGGGTGTTATTTTTTCCCGTTCTTCAAAACAAGCGTGGTTCGCCCAATTTTCTTGTTCTAAAGTATTCTTATGACATAGTCACATTGGTGCTGTCCTCTTGAGAAAACGAGCTTGTACCTCACCTTAAATTCGAAAAAATGCCCTCTAGACACAATACCTTTATCAACCCTTGCCTAGTGCCAGTGGCGTAGGAGTACTTTTCAAATACTGAGCATCAAAAAAGTGATTTCAATAAAACAAAAGTGTACTTACAATAGGAGCAAAAAGTGTACTCTGAACGTGGGGAACGGTCCGTCGTCACTTAAGTTCCTATTGTCATGTTCGGTGCATCGAATACCCGAGAGCTCTAGAAATGTAATAACTTAAAACTAATAGCAGTGACTAATTTTTGTTTCTCTGCATGTGTGTCCTTGTGCATTGTATGGTTATAAGTTGCAACAATCCGAGTTGAAAAGCCTACTGCCAACAATATGAAGTCACTTATATTAGTTCAAACATGTCTACAGAAATATGACCAAGTAAGAGTCCGACTTCTATCTAGTCATTACACCTAAAACGTCACAAATAAGGATGCTTATTCGTTGCGCGAAGGTCAGTCAATGATATCCGTTAAACAGCCCTACCAATTTCCTTTCCACAACGGATGAATATTTATTCAAGATAGTTTCCCGCAAAATGGCGTGGACTTTCCTAACGACGGCAAATTTGGAAGGGCTGCCGTAGAGTGTGTAGTGCCCATCTATCATAAGAAAAAAGTTGATAAGAAAATGCTAAGAAAATGCTAAGAAACATCTCGTGCCTCAGTTTCATGTATATACCGTTTCATAGCAGTATCTCCCCAAACTAAGAGTGTCTTTCTAATCTAACTTATCGTTGCACAAAATCTAAGTTTGAAATAAAATTTGAAACTAGAATCACGCTATGGTAATGAGACAACCCTGTAAAAATACTGAAAAAAAATATCTGAAGATTCTAGGTTCACTATTAGCAGAGACGATTGCACGGGAGAAACCAAGACTAGTTTCAACTAAAATTTGAATGTATCTCAAAAATATGAATTTTGCTAGCTTCAACTTGAATTTGAAATGGAATGCCGTCTCTAAAGGTATCGTAGTAAAAGTTGTCGCTCAATCAAAACGGTTTCCGTAGTCTCTAGTTAAATAAAATTGGAGTTGACAGTAATTAAGGTAGCCTACTCGTCGATAGGTTAGGATGCTTTGGAAAGTCTCAGAAGAGAAAGAAGTTGCAATGGCTAGATAGCATCAAAGGTTCAGAAACTCTTACACAAGCTGAACTAAGGTTCGTAGCCAGAAACGAAGAGATGGGTTAAACGAATGGACGTTGGGGTTGGAGCGCCAGTTAGTTTGATAAATGGGAAAGTCGGCGATGATTTAGTGTGTATGTGTACTAAACCTACATCCAACCACATTATCTACACGCAAGCCTTAAATATGCATACCATTACGAGTATGCTGAGTAATCGATTAACAGTTCCTTTGTAATCGAAACCGTCCGTAAATTGAGTTCTGGTATCGATAGCCCGTTCTCCATAAACCTGTACGAGGTCAAAGGTGGATTCTGATACTCTTGAGAACTCCTACATGACCTTTCAGTAGCCAGAAAAATGAAGGTAAGTTCACTGTAGTGAATATGGATAGATTTTGATAAGCTAAAATGAGTTTTCTGTTAAAAGTACTCATATACACACACGGTTTGAAACATCGACAAGTTATCGAAGGTATCGATTTTGATAAATTTGTAGAAAAGAATAACCGTTATGTAAATATGGAGTGAACATCGACCCTTTTTGAAGTCTGGAGAAACGTATTTACACCCCTTACTGCTAAAGATCTGAAACGTTAAAAATCAGCGTCTACCGAATTTCAAGTCTGGTACTTTTTTCAGGAAACTCATTTTTTGACTCTCAACTGCAAACAGACCTTTCACAGCCTCTCTAAGTTAGAGTAGATGTTTGTTTGGCGTGTCATTAGACGTATGGGTGTGTTGACTGTATGCAATGTTAAAATCGCTGCCTCACCAGAGTCTACTAAGAACCGCGAAAGAATTGACAAAGAGGGTGTTGCATGTTTCAACGAAGTCACGGTCAGTCATTTGAACAGGTGGAAACACCGATACAAAACGATTAGATCCTCCTGAAATGGAAACAAGGAGTTCATTTGCGATGGAGAATTGGTCGCAGTAGTGGAAATATAAGCATACAGCTTGGGTTCGGTGCCTGTCATAAGTACGGCGAGTTGTTTCCTGGTAACTTAAGAGTTTTAGCTGGGTATGGGGAGGGGTGACCCAGATGAAAAAAATCTATCCTTGGTGGCTACAAATCCCGTCAAAGGTTCTCACACGGAGCCACGTATCTGCTTTTAATAACTGGGTAAGTTTGAAGCAATAGCTAGCTTTATTTTCTGGCGTTGACCTTTTAGATTATCAAATGCTTAATCGCTTTGGCTACGACCGAAATATCGTCTCTCGAAGCATTTATGATAGCCTTGCAGGATTCATATTTGAGCAGAAACAAGTAAGTTATCGATGAACTTCAGTTTAGGCTTTGAATATAACATTGGTGAAGCTTTGAGCAATGTCCTTTTCCACGCGTTGGGAATTAAAGGAACATCAGCTTCAATTCCCATCAGTGCTATTGACGAAGTTGTAGTTGATAAGTAGCACTAGTTTCTTTCAAACGCGCTGACAAATCTACACTAAGAATGAAATAAAGTGTTTCGACTATTTCAACAAAGGTCGTGAGAGATAATTGCTGAATCTACACGATACTTCGATATAATAACGTCAATAAGCATGACGTAGAGTGATATAGTCGTGAGACCAGAGGTTCGTATAATTAACGCTTTCAAAGGGCTTCATGAAGTTGTCTGGTTTAGCTCACCTGTGATAATAGAAGCTGTTCGACTGACTTGTTGCCGATGCCTTCCAGCCACGACTCTTGGAAAGTTCTTCTCCATATCTGCCAATAATCTCTCGGCAATACAAGGGCAACAAATCCAGTAAACAATGAATAAGCAAAAAGATAAGGGTCAAACTTACTAGGCTTTGTTGAAATTCCCGGCTCATGATTAAATGTCTTGAATTCCTTGCAAGAATACTCGCGATATCTCCTATTAACAGTGTTAACTTAAAAATCAAAACAAACCTAAAACCACTTTGCTAAATCCTTTCTCATTTCAACCACTATCGCTTATTCTCGTCTTCCACTTCAGTCAACATGGTGAGATCCCGGCATTGTCTACCGATTTTAGTTCTCTTAGATTATATAACATCAATACGCGTGAGAAGGTCAGAGGTGGCTCGGGGGTCACAGGTTGATTTTCTTCTTCCATAGCCGTTGTTAGGCTACGTAAATAGCTTTCCGGGAGAAAATAAAGATGGCGGATGGTTGTTGGCGGTTGAACATGGCAGCAAATGAATAATACGTACCGGAGTTAAAGTAGGATACAATTTCTGTGTTTGTCAATGCCTGCAGTTAGAAGTCAAAGGACAGATTAAGCCATTAAAAGTTTGTTTAAGAATGAACTTCATAATTCCCTTTGAGCAGAGCAAGTTTCGGTTCACAGTAGCATGAGGCGAAACAAAAGCAACATGAGGGTTTTTTCTTCACGCAAAATAGTTCGACAATAACAAATTGAGATACAGTACGAACATGTATATTGGCCGTTTGGATTTGTGTGATAAAGGATGGCCTAAGAATAGCTGCTTCAGGCTGTCGTTGAAATTGTGCAAGCTTGAGCTGGGCCGTATCCAGAATGGACTTTACGGGGGCATGTTTTCACCATTTAACTAGCATCTTCCTATGTATTTCAACATAAAGCTGTGTTTGCCAGGTGAAATCATGAAAACTACGGGCCACTTGACACAGTACGTTGGTATTCCCCTGACACTCAATGCCTACAAAAGAAGACAGTGAATAGTGACTGACGTTCGGGGTATGTTTGTATCCATCCCCACCCCTGCCTCAAGAATCCATATCTATGTGGACTGCTTCGCATAAAGGTGGAGCTCTTCAATGTAACAAAACCTCTACATGGCTCTCAGAGTGGGTTATTCAATTTGGGTATGAAATATTAGTCATGGGGTGGTAACAAGTTTAGTGACTTTAAGATGAAAAAATGGGGACTAGGGCATCTAGCTGTCATACTCTCGATTTTTACTCATGATCAGAGGATCGGGCCTAATTGGAACGCGACGGTGAGCATTCCAAGCTTTTAATATCTCCCATTTTGCCTCTAGAGAAGATTGTGGTAGGTCACAGAACGTTTCTCCTCACTCAACCCACACTACACATTCACATAATGGTACATTCCGAAGGACGTACTAAATCCTTTAGAGGGGGATGGAGTGGTATTTTCTACGAATAACAAACTTAGTTCAATCATATGAAATATCTAAATAGGAAAATAATTTAAAGATTTACAGCTTGAGGCGGAGCAAAAACATGCTTCAATTTTCTCCTAGGATACTACATCTATAACATGTTATTATTTAATCTAGACTAACTCTGGAGAAGGCTCGAAATATAAGGTGATATGTATAAAATACATTAAAGTGTTCCTGTGCCGTTCTAGACTGATTCTTGATTTAGATCGATTAGATTTTAACGTCAGTCTTTGTATTTCTTTGATCCGGAACTGTATCAGTCATGGCTTAGTCGTTTTGGGTCCTTTCCGTTTTATTCATCTACGTTTATTTAGTCTTAGACAGAAGGGGAAAAACCAGAATGAATTAAGTGCAGAGGCTTCATTAAGATTATCAAAAATATTCATAATCGATCTAAAAGTTCATCGTCATTTAGAAGTTAATGTAGATGTTAAGCTGAAAATGCTTAATTATGGTGCTGTTTGCATTACGCATGCTAGATTTTTAAATGCTATCATCACTTTGCCAAACATCGAGGGCGCCACATTGTAATTCCATTGCTTTATTAGTGTGTTTTTTTCTTTTTTATTTCAGTTAATATTTGCGTATGCAGCATTGTATATGGATATGAATGATGTATATTTGTAAGATTCTCAAACCTTTAAGAATATATCTGGCTCAAATTTTGGGTTTAAATTAAAGATGACAGATCAGAGAATAAACGAAGATGAGGAAAGAAATTAAGTAACAGTTGGCTGGTTAGGAGTATATAAGTAAGAAATATGAGGCTCAAATACTGCATGTACTTTAGGTAGGAGGTAGCTAATGTGGCATCCTTTTTATGGAATACTTTACTAGTGTTCTTTGTGTACTTCAGTTGTCCAAAAACCATACTCCATGTCCAATAAGGAAGTGATAAAATCTGATATGCCTTCTCCATGTTATAGTTTTAGTCATTAATAAGCTTAACGTATAAGATGGACATTTGTTGATGAAACCCCATATGCACATGGGTATATTATACCTAGGGGTGAAATGTGATTGCATATTGTATGAAATAATATTTGTCATAATAACTAAAATTTTACTTGGTGCTGATGGAATTAATTTGGTGTTCTTAGAATAGATAAATAAATTTAGAAATACATGTTTTATTCTTAGAAATCCCTGCAAAAACTCATGTCATAAAGGCTTCCGAAGTCTCACTTGCAGAAGGGGTATTCAACTCAGTGGTGGAATTCTCTGCTTGCAGGAAAAATATCTAGGGCGAGGCAAAGCTATATGTTGCTTTACTTGCTTAAGATGGTTTTGAGAATTGGTTCAGACAGCTGATGTTATCTATGTAAAGTAAAACAGATATATTGAACTTAAAGTCGTTAGAAGACGGCAATGTTCATTTTGTGCTTTGAATACTCAAGACTATACTTAAATACGTATTCGGTTGAGTATGTTCTTCTCAGTAAGAGGTAGTGTTTTCTATTACAGAGAGCACTTTCTTCAAGCCCTTGAATTGACATAATGCAAATTATACAGAGGAAGTAATCCCCATTGATGGTTTGAGATCATAGATACATCATGATTTGAAGGAGTTAATTGAAACACTTTCTATTTCTTCACACTATCGTATTAATAAGATAAGTCTTGAAGAGCCATTCGAAGAGTGCAAATTGTAGTGAAAACTAATCTGATACCTCCTTTGCATCATTGTTTTGTTTTTATTTAAATCAGGAGATAGAGCTTTGAAAATAAACTATTGCTGCACCCCATCCATTCATTAACTTACTCAAATAAATATTAGTACATATTATACACATCATCAAACCTTAATAGGACATAAATTCAGACTCATGCAACTTTCCCAAGAGCAGGGACATGGCCACGGGTGTCACAGGGCCCTCACTATTGGTGCGTCTCCTATGATGTCACTGGTTGAAAATGAAAAAGTCATTCTTGTACTCTTATTCTCGACCAGCCTTTCCTCTGATCCCACAAAAAAGGCCCTGACTTCAAATCGCCCAATTAAATTTGCCCCTCTAATAATAAGACCCCAGCTGTGTGCCTGCTTGCTTGCCTACATTATGTATACAACCCATTCTCCTTTTCATTATACTAGCTTTAGCTATTATGTCTGTAGAATATTAAGCAGTTTGCTCCTTGGTATAGAAACGAGATTTCTATCATTTCTTCTTGATGATGTGTACATTATGACGTGTTTTCGCCTACTTTAATAGACAACACTTCAATACTAAGTAATCATCATTGAGTGTCATCATGCCGTGAAGGGTGTTATCATGACCCTCCATAAACATTTCATTTGAGTTACTTACCTGTTGGATTTAACTTCCATTTGTAATACTTTAGAATTTATGTCAATCTGTCCTGGAACAATCCTTAAAGTAGTAGAGCAACTTTAGTACTAAAGTATGCAAAAAGAAGGGGCTTGCTAAATCCTTATTTTTGCAAAGGTACTGGGGCCATGCACTTGGTGCACCCAGGCTCCGTTGCCAGTGTCTACATTACTTGAGTGCCGATACACAAATTCCGATAAAACTAAAAGAATTTATGATGTCACCCATTTTATGTTATGTTATGTTATGTTAAGATCCAACAAGATTTAATCGTTGGATTCAAAATAATTATGAAAAATATGACCGTAGGAGATATCTTGTCTTTTCCGATATTATTACTAACATACAAAATTGTATCAGGTAAATCCCTAGCAAGTAGCCACACACTGAATGGCGAGAAATTCTTTTATATTATGCAAGGGGGTCTTCTTTTCATCTGCCACTGCCAATAGGGTTGTTGTCATGTACAATTGGTGAAAACAAATTTAATAACTCGATCAGTTGATATGATTCATAAAATAAAATGAAGAATTAGCAGGTGGATCCGAGAGTTATGCAATAAACAGAAGTAGTTGCTAATAGATGATCGTGCATTATTCAGTTTTTTGTTAGATATTTCCTTGTGGTGCAAGACCACACATTGTATTATTAATTTTGATAGTCTAGAGACAGTAGCTGTTTACTCTTTGGCCCTAAAATTGCTTTAGAGGATATAATTATCAACGGAACTTTAAATTCTCATTATGTAATGCAACATTTTATTTGTACAGATTCTTTCTTGTCTGTTTATACATACATGTGTTTGTGTATAATGTGATGATAATACATAACAAATAGTATGTAGATAATGTAAAAATCGTTGAAAAATAAATATAGCCAATACTTAAAGGACTACTGGCAAATCCCAATTACCATCAATGAACTATATTTTTAACGTGGATACTGTCAGGTTTATGTACATTTATCAGGAGAATTTTAAAGATACTAGAGAAATAAAATCATGTCACCACTGAAATTATACTTCAAAGTAGACATTTCATTCAACATAGCGTGAAAATGTTGTTACAATAGAAAGACA
>JAAAKL020005495.1:0-19227 GCA_010016065.2 Carybdea cf. marsupialis auct. non (Linnaeus, 1758)
CCAGCAAATCAGGCTGCGTCAGCAAATTCCACAGCAACGAATCGAACTAGAGATATCACATCAAACCTGGGCGATTGCGCAACCAATAAGCAACACTGACATCAGTGAGAGCAAGTACTGGAAAGTGTTATAGCTGTATTCTTTCTTGACAAAATTGACTGTTTCATGGTAGGCTTGCAATGTACCATTTAAAGGAGGGAGGGGGGTATATAGCCTACAGTGCCTATAGATTAAGCGCTGCTAAACATGCATGAATAACTTTGTTACACTTGTAGTAGGCTAACTGCCACTATGAATAAGTAGTAGCAATGCAAGTTAAGTCAAGAACTGCGCTGTTACAACATTTTATATGCTTCAAATTGCTTCATAAATACACAGGGTGGGAACTGAAATCTCAAAATCTAGACGTGATAGAAAAAATTTCACAACTATTCTAAAACGCTTTAGATGGAGTTTTCGAAAGATTTCTGCTTCTCTAAATCTCATCTAATTCTAAAGATACTATTCTTTATTATCATCCGCACTCTATACTGGCGCATTATAAACAGTAAATTTGTTGAGGAACCTTCTTTTAGATTTTCTTGTAGTCCAGTCACGTCATAGCTGTGTTCTTGTTGGTATTCTTGAAGCAGTTTGTGCAGCATCTTATCAGGAATTATTTCTTTGTACTGTTTCCTCTTCCTTCGAAATTTATTCCGATCTACCAGTATCTTATCATCTCTTCAAGCTGTTAGTATACCCTCAGATTGCTATTTCAAAAAATTCTACCAGATAGTCACTGAAGTTCTGAACAACATATTTTTTGAAAGGTCTTGTTTCACCATATTCTACGCCATCCAAAATTTACACCCGAGTGTTTAGAAGTATTCCAATACCTACTGTAACTAATTAGATGTTTCTAAATGATTCTAAACGTGAACTCATTTTTATATTAAAACATTATGCATTGCTGTACCACCCATACACTCTTAGATAATCTTGGCTAGCAAACGTCCACACATAGAGTGATCTTCATTAGGTAACCTTTGAACACTCACCTCAAGCAATTAAGACTTTATCAATCTCCGGACATAATCGCTGATCACATTTTCTGCATTGCCCCTTGATTGCCAAACATCAATAAATGCATATTTTAAAGGAATAGAATTTTACGCTTTGGTAAAAATGTTTTAAGTTTCATCTTATGGTGATATCAGGGTAAAGTGGAGATCGCCCCAAAAGTTCAAACATGTTAACTCTTCGACGTTCTCTGGCGATGGCCAGGAACAGATTCCATTACGTCGATTCAGTTATCACAACGAGCAGGTTTAGAATAATCACACTCGTTCATGCTTGCTCAGTTAGCTAAAGAGAGACTAACTGTGACTAACCTTACGATGTGGAGAAGACATTTGCTAAAAATCATTACTCTATTCTTTCCTCTTGCCACAACACAGTCATTGCCATAGCCACAATCATTCAAACTGGAATTGCTCTACCATTTTTATCACACTGTCCATTTGCGACAGGTGTACATATTTATTGGAATCTAAAGCTAGACTGCGTCTAAAAGGCACATTCAAAATAGTTTTATGAAAGGACTTTTGGGTTCTATTGAATGCACGGTCTTGTTTGGTAATATTTTCACGGATAAGTCTAAACTTTATCAGCACATCATTGTGTTACGTGACCAAATTGTTTGAATGCTATAAATTTTTCCCATGTTTCTAATTTCTTTAAAGAACTACGATTTACATATTATTGGGGACAAAAAAAGTCCCTACCCCGATATGTTTAAGCTTGGAGCAGTTGTTGCTTTTACAGTTTGAAGCACTCTTCGTCTCATTTGGTTCAAAGAACTAATACTATATGAGTTTAGAAACTGGATTTTCCTTCTGTTTTGTTTCAAGGGACTTCACGGCAGTTTAGGTCAAGCACCTTGCTGTTAGAAAACTTCTCAAATACCAAGCAAACTGTTAGTGAGTTAATAATTTAATGCATGCACATGAGGAGTCCTTTTCATCAATTGGGAAATTAGCAGATCCGGAGAGAGACATGTAATAAACCATGTATGTCATCAAAAGTTTTGTTTTATTTATGGATATATCTTTGGTATTCTTGAATATTTTAGGCATTTAAGACATTGAACAAAGCACTTTATATACTATCTTATTAGTAACGGAGTTTCTTTTATAAAAAATGGCAATTTATCATCTGGATAGCCATTTAACTTGCATAACATTTTCTTAGTTTTCACTTTTAACATTTGTCTCTCTCGACTCCTATGTTGAGATCTAACTTTAAACTTTGCCGTTTAGCTAAGGAAATTCTATCTTTACGATTGCATATTGGGATGAAACATACTTATCCAGTTGCTCTCCGCCGCTGTTGTTAGGAGTCGGACTCACATGCCAGAGATTGTGGGTTCGAATCCCGCTTAGCCCGATATAAAGACTATCGGTTGGGGAAGGCAGCGGGAGACCATCCCTGTAAAAGTGCTCTCTCCCCGGGACATTGCTCACTGTGGCTGGGCAACAGGTTACTGTTACGAAATCGAGTATGCCTTTAAAATAAAAAAAAAGTTGCTCTCTTAGTAGATTTCATGGTACTCCCACTGATCATCACCAAGCCATATACAATATCATTGTAGAATAGACGCGTCGTCTCAATACTTTAATATCTGCTTTGCGGTACAGATAATCTTTGTAGGCTTGAAAATCACTCTGAGGTTGGGAGATTTAAGTACTTCAAATCGTAATCATTGACCGCCCAGCTAGCTATGCTTACACGCAAAGGTTCAGCCTCCAGTTCTACAATCAACAAGTTGACTTAGACTACATAACTAAGTAATGAACGAGATCCAAATACTTCCATAAAATATTTCGAAAGCAGGTGGACTAGTGTCCTATGACTCCGTAAAGCGTGTAAACAAAACCTGAGAAGAAAAAAACACTTGCTTAAAGAGCCTAAATAAATTAGCCCGGAGACTTCAGTAACTCCAATCAGGATCGTTGAATTTGCCCTCTAAAACTAAAGAAGAAGGGATCAGACGGACAGCAATACAGTATTAACAAATGGCAACACTCAATGCCAGCCTACCTCGTGAAGATGGCAAGCGACTGAATTTACTTTCAAATAGAATAACATGAGAAAAATAACAGCTGAAAGACTCCAATCCAACGGATACAATTCAGACGACATCAAAGGATCCCGAAGGAAGTGCAAAAACAGGAATTTAAGATAAAAATACCGAATATCCCATGCATATACGTTTTGCTTACATTAAAGACATAAGTAAAGCCATCAGAAGAATCCTCAAGCAGCGCATTATCCCATGCTCCTTCTTCTCAGACTCAGCCTTAAGAGCGTAAGACACTATCAACGCACAAGGCCTCTGTCTCTTTATAAGAAACTAACAACATCGTGTGCAAATTAAGGTGCAAAGACCTTCTAGCAACATACATTGGTGAATCTAAACGTTCCTTAGGTCAGAATGAAAAATTATACAGGAAAGCAATCGAAAAGAGACGTAAAAGTCATTAATCATTAGTCATTAATCAATTCAGTAAATCTATCATCTATTGTGGCGGAAGAACGTGAACTTGGTGGCGGAAAGTGAAGGTAAGTTACTTCAAGTCTCTATCCCTGGAAAAAAACCTATGTCAAAAATAAATTGCACTGCTATAAATGATGTTGTCCGACAGAATGAGGGGTAGCCTTACGGTAAGCATGATACTTGGTAGGAAGGCGAATGATCATAGTCGTAGATCGATTCCTTAACAAAGTCGACGCAATGGTGTAGCAAAGTTATCTAGACCTTTTTCCTCCTCACTTATTCATTGCTTTATATCAAGTATTTGTGGAGTTAGAATAATCTGTCATGATTTGAAAATCTCCGCGACAAATAAGAAGTTTTTAATCATATTATAATGTCAGTGTGGTCACCATAATGAGAACCATGGAATTTGTCGAAGACTTATCATTGATAAGGAATACTCTCGCCCAGCTGTCAACGCTCTCAGAAACCCTCCAGGCGGGATCAATAAACTTCATTAGCGCCTACCAGCATATTAAGTGGACGTTGATTTTTCCGAATTTAATAAAAGTGGCAGCGAGTGAGCAGAATTCTTCACTTGAAAAATAGAAGAAAACTTTGCACGGAATTCAAATGTGTTCAGCTCCATACATACTGCTCTCGCTCCGATTGTGCATCACTTAACCGTTTAAAATTTATTTCGTCTCTCATTGATAGCATAAATTCACGAATGATGAAATCTGACGATGTTGAATCCTTAAAGTCCCTTGACATTCTAGTCTCTGAGAGTTGTAGCCAAGATGTCACTGTACCTCGGAATAAGGGGGAAGAAATCTTAATCAATGAGATTCTCCATCGCTTTAAAGTTCCCTGCACAATCGTTCAGAGTATTAGCAAATTTAGAGAGGTTGTTAACAACCCCAGGCCTGTACCTCGATTAATAGCTACCTATTTATACAATGGATGTCTGAAAAAAATATCCGTCAGCTCGGCGGAAGCATAAAGAGGTTTCTCGCGATTGAATTTAATTCATAATTTATTGAGTTCAAGACTTACCACTTCGAGCGTTGCACCCCTCATGTTTATCAACATCAATGGACCACCCGAGCACCTTTGAAACTCTGATTCCGCTGTAACAGAATGGTGGCGGGGACATCGTTCTGCCATAGACACGCAGATCAAGGCCAAGTAGAGTGAAACTACTTCTGATCTGACATCATTTTAAAAAATATGTGATTCATCGAATTTATAATTGTAGCTTTGAATGCTAATTTGGTATTTGTACGGGATTCCGTAAGGCTTGCGTTGTTATCAACATTAAGAGACATTATCTTCCCTCTAAATAAGAGACATTAGCAATCATTAATTATTTTTACTGATTCGCGCAATTTTTTCTTTAGAGGCTTGTTAACTATATCATATCATTTTATTAAACTTGATCTGCAGTTAAGGAGCGATGATATTATGAATGCGCATATAAACCTGCTCCACATTTCGTCTATTTTGCTAGCTGGCACCCCACCTCTAAATGTAGAACACCACCCCTGGTTCTACATTGTTTTAGCAAGTGAGCACTTTAACAATAGGATTTCATAGTCTCTAATGGTATAAAAATACTCATTTGCTGTACTATAAAGGATTTCAGGTCAAGTAGGAGGCCATCGCTTGCAGTCTGGAGACACAGATAAGAGCCAAAATTTCCTCCCATGCTTTGCAAGTTTTCTGCATATATCTTTGGTTCCTTTTTGTTTTTCGCCATCAAAGTTAAAACTAGTATTCTCAAAGTATTCTCCAAGACATTATTCGGCTTCAAGAAGACAATATTTCCCGATAAATTGAGGAGAAATTTCAATTGCGTGTTATAAGTTACACTAGGAAGTGAGGAAAGTTCTATTATATTTATATTTACACTAATGAATGGAAGAAAATCACACGTATGAGTATAGGAAACAGCTTTCCTCAATATGCTAATAAAGTTTCTCCTTGAGTAGCATCGGTAGAACGCTCTAACTAATAAGTTTATATTCCATTCGCGATAATAAGCATTTCGGTTTAGAAATCACCCTGGTCAGTATTCCGTGTAGTCATTAAATCTGAAGGTAGGACCTTGTGTTATTGATATGCAAATTGTCCTCTGCTACCTTGTATTTTTCACTTTTAGTATTGTGCTTTGGAAGAAACGTCGAGTGCCCGTTGAATTGCACACATACTTTGCTCTGTTTCCTTCTTCTCCTTCGAACGCAAACAATTGAAAGTGATCACAGCATATGTGGTAAAATGTACCACATGGAACTTTGCTGTCGTCACTCGAATCACACTAGACAATTACTGACACTTGACTCTAACTGCACACATTTTTGTCTAACTGCACTTAGTTGTCTAACTGCACATATTTGTTTACGAGTAGTGACTAGCGTCTAGCATCTTGGTAGGAAACAATAGAGTAAATTGACTTACCTTCTGTGAGGCGGATAAGGTATGTAGCTTAAGAACAAAAGAAACAAACGAATCAACCTAATCAATCAACCTTTGTTATCCTTTGTAAACCACGTGCTTTATTTCAGATCGATAGTCAATGTG
The DNA here is from genome assembly GCA_010016065.2 of Carybdea cf. marsupialis auct. non (Linnaeus, 1758). Lineage (NCBI taxonomy): Eukaryota > Metazoa > Cnidaria > Cubozoa > Carybdeida > Carybdeidae > Carybdea > Carybdea cf. marsupialis auct. non (Linnaeus, 1758). The sequence goes on from JAAAKL020005495.1 coordinate 6,095, forward strand.
ATGATAATGCGACATTTGGGGTTTCTGACGGAGAAAAAACCCAATCGTCGTTGTTTCAGATAAACCGGAAAGACAAGATAATTCTAAAAATATGTACCAAAAAAACCTTTACCTTTTAAACAAAAGGCAGGTCTGTATAAATGCGCGGACCAGGGCTAACTTGCAGCCCACTATTGCCTAAATTTTTCCACATATATATGTAACTAACATATTTTGATTATCAAACTAATGCCGTGGCTCCCCCATTTCGCTTTGAGAATCATTACTACTCTCCAAAAAAGGGGTTCCAAAAAGCTTATCGAAATTGGAGACTGTAAAGGAGATTGTGGAAGACCTGCTCACTCTATCTATTTAGCTCTAAAGAGCTCATGCCTTCTAAAAAGCTGCGTAAGCCCACGTTAGGTAGAAATGGTTGTAGTCGAACAGCGAAAATTCTATCATGGTGCTGAGAGAGGGTTCCTCAATGATGAACTACAGTTGAAATCAAGTTCATGTTTGAAGAAGAGTAGATAACATTTGTATTCAGACTGCACAAACGTGTTCAACATTTAGCATTTTAAAGATGTATAAAGTACTTCTTAGATTAAATACTTTAGAAAGTAAAGCATTGATTATCTAAGATTTGAGTAAAAAATGGAAGTAGTAAATATCTAGGAGAGCTTGGCTTTATAGCTCTCGGTACAAAAGGGAGAGATTATAAGACGTTTCAAACAGATTATATTCAGTTCTTACTTTTGCCTTTTTCTTTCATAGGAACCATTTTTCCCCACTTTGACTTTACATATCTTCAACAAATGAATATCGTCTTCAATTGTTCCTGCTTTCCTTAAAACAAAGTCACTGCATCTCTAGGGTGTTCATTTTTCAGACTTCTTCTATTTAAAGAATTCCATTTTATTACACTAGACTTATTTTATTATACTTTATCCTCGTTCTCTTTACGTACAACACTGTCATTCACGAGCGATATTGTTCACAGCTCTTCTGTTTTTACTTCATCCGTTATTCTATCTATCAAAATGTAATGACACAAGTGACAAGTCTTGAGGCCTGACAGCATGAAGCTTTAAAGCACTCTGTGAAGCCTAGAACAGGCGGACTAATGTTATTTATTATGTAGGATAATCATTTGAGTTTTTAATTAATTTAAAGGTTAGTGAAATAGGTATATGTCAATTTATTAACACGAGTCTACTAAGGTTGCGGTAATAGTGTTGGTTTGCAAGTTTACATTGTGCCAAAATATAGATTTATTAGCTGGTTTATGGATACTGTAGATTTTCTACAACCATGTGGAGCTCACGGGCTCCTCCGATTCAGCTACATCTGACTAGAAGATACTTGTTAAAAATGGCAGAATGCAACTAATTTAATTACAAATTCTCATTTAAAATATCCTTCTTAAACCCTTTCAATAATATTTTTCAACGTTATCATAGTCGAAATCGCCATGTTTATCATCCTTGTCGTCACCAGGAGCATCATAAAATTTATTATTCCAGAGACCATGATTCACATTATTGATTCAATAATCAGTAACAGGAGTTATTTCGATCACTGGCTTTCGTTATTTTCATTGATCAATAATGAGCTGGAGAGTTTCCAGATGACCTTCAAGCCATAAAAGACCAATACTGTAAAAACCTGTTACAATATCTTCGTTAATAAATAGGGAAATATGAAATATTGTGAAACATTTACCATATTTTGACAGTAATATATATCCTGAAAGTGTTAACATTCTCCTCTCCATGCAGCATCAGCTGCATTTAAAGTTTAAAATACTCAACATTTGTGCTAACAATCCTGTTTAAGTTAAGAAGGACAGAGAACCTGAAAACCTTCGTTATTTTTCTAATGCGGAGGGGAAGTGTGATGTCATAATTTTGAAAATGTCTAAATTATGGAAAAATACTATATCTTCATGTGGCCCTATTAACAACAACGTCAATTCCCAAAATTGAGAGTATTGCTCTTTTCAAACACCGAGTTGTCAGCTTTCAAAGTTTTAAATCTCTCTAACAAAACCTTATTTTTTTATGCTGGATCCTAACCCAAGGAATATTAAAAGAGTTTTGACTTGAGTTTATTAAAATTCAAACGCTTCTCGTTTAAGCACTATATACAAATACAGGTCTGGTATTTTGGGAAACAGCCTAGTCATGGGTTTCCTTCAGATATCCGAGGTCAAATCTTACTATTTCCAAAATCTTTGATATGTGACGTCCTTATTTTCCCTCCGCATAGCCTACTCATTTTCAAGACATGTTGTTGCGTTTTTGTAAATCAAAATGAGTGAATACACAAATAATCAGATTCTTTTATGAACCCATATTCTTTCTGTGATAAGTCTACCTTCGCTATGCAAGTTTTAGTGTTAGACGTCAAAAGGCGGTAAAGAACAATAGCAATAGAAGCTCTTGTTGTTAAGAAATAGAGGCGTTTACGTTACCTACTCATTTCTTTAAACGCATTTACTGATTTCAGACAAAATTTGAGAAGAAACAGGAGTGCCTTTATTTACATATTCAGTACGTCAAAATGAATCAATTGTGACAGTACAATAGTTAATTAACTTGTGTTCTGCAGGCAATTTGTGCAGTTTTGCTTTGAAATTCTATCATGTTGACATATTAAAGAAAGATTTGACTTTATCAAGCTTTATCACCTGGCAGCTATGTGTGACGTCACGAGTTGAAAATGTCTAAATTATGGCAACAATACTATATTTTCATGTTGCCCTATTAGCAACAACGTCAATACCCAAAAATTGAGAGTGATGCCCTTTCCCAACAACGAGATATCAGCCTTCAAAGTTTTCAATCTTTCTATAAAAATCTTATTATTTGACGCTGTATCCTATCTTAAGGATACAAGTTATATCAAGTTTTGACCACGGGGTTTTTAGAATGCAGACGACCGTAGCTTCAACACTTTTTACACTACAGGTATTTGTATTGTGGGAAACAGCCTATTCCAGTGTTGCCTTCAGGTATCTGGATTCAAACAATTTCTAAAACTTTTGATTTGTGACGTCATCGCCTTCCCTCTGCATTGGATAAGCTAGGTGAAACGATCTACCTTAAGTTGGACTTAATAGGCCAAGTTGATTTCTAATTGATTCGTTTTGATTCGTATTTTACTCCATTGGTATTACTTCTGTGTTCTTTTACTAGTATTTCTAAAGTGTTTCTACAACACTACAACGGATCCTGTAAGTAATTGAATATAGTTGTATCTTTATTAAATTTTATTTAACAAGGAAATCTTTTATGAGAGACTTTCAGTAACATATAAAATTATCAATAAGTGTATGATGCATATAGTAAATGCTCTATTAGTGTTGTAAATCAAAAGTGTAGTTGGAAAAAGTTAATCTTTGTTGATTGAATTTTCCAATTTGAGTGTGAAATGAGAAAGGAGTTCATTCCTTTATGCACCTTGATGGATAGCCACAACAGGCCGAAGTGAAGAGGTAGATACATGATTTCTTGTAATTTGCATTCTCTAGTTGCCGAGTGATCATCTATGCTTGCATTTGTTAAAGATAACCATGCCAGCAGATTAAAAATCGACATTGAAACTTTGATTTTGGCCAATAAATCAAAACTTTGTTCATAAAGTGAATTTTGAAATTGCATAATGCGCATTACTTGTATTAATGTATAGTATAACAAGCAATATATTACTTTTTGGAATCTTTTATTTAAAGTTGCGTTTACAATTTAAAAGATTACATTGCTGTTAACCGATTAAGTGTAATACAGAAAACATTTGTTTAAATGAAGTCCTTTACAGATTTTAAAATATTTAAGCATTCGTCTAGGTAGGTAATGCTCCAATTATTAATATAAAAAGCCCTATATTCTAAAATAAAAGAATAAAAACTTTATCCAGTAATCTCTAAAGAGTATTTTTGAAATAACGCCGCATCCACAAAATAAATCCTCTCTTCTATATGATTTATATAAAATAAATATTATAATGTTTGACGTTTTTTTGCGTGTTACTACCTGCATGATTTAAATGATTAAATACTTTAATCCTGGCATAAAACTTTAAATTCTCCAATTTTAAGGAAGCCAAACTTTCACGAAACGATCTTTCACAGGCACTTGTTACAATATATTCTGGGAATGAGTAAAAGAAAAGATTCTATGTTAATGTGATAAAACTGAATTGTAACACGCCAATGATGCGTACCCAAGTGACATCTATTAGTGTCATTCATGTTGTTGGTTTTAAGAACTTAAGTGAAGGCTTTACCATGACCAATTTGGGTTGCTGCTATCAGTAAAAGCGGGGGTGCACTTGCGCTTGCTTCCGTTTGACAAAGATAAAGTGGGTCGGGGAGAGGTTTGGGCATAAACATGCAGTGTAGATCAAACTCAGCTTGAATTTTGACGATTGTCTGAGTCAAATTGAGATTCCTAAAGAAATTATGAGTTGAACAAGTTCCTTCTTCTTAACAGTTTTTTTGCCTAAAAACAGATCCAGACCATTTGAACATTTTAATGCTATATAGCCATACTATCCTCTTTGATTAATGATTAATGAAAGACGATGTGACTGTAGTACAATTATATACCAAGAAAATTTTTGCCATGGATATGACATATGTTTAATGCCAATTTTTTTTTGTTAGCAGAAGCACAAAGTTGCATGGACATAAATTTTACACATTCTTGTATTAAGATTCATACGTTCAAGTAATCTTATGCTCAACCATCATATAAAGCGGTGCTTTTCCACTCTTCTTTCTTGTGTATAAGCCTCAGATGGGTGGGGAACGTATAGAGGGGAAATTAGGAGGTGAGACACTATGATTTTCATTAATTCATAAAGCCACCTTATCTTACTACTTTTGACCATGTTAATATTTGATTTTTGTCGATAATATTTGATTTCGAAGGTTTGCGATGCACGACATACGTAAGTAGTGTCAAAGGTAGTTGATCTGTGGCAAATTGATCTGGTTAATTTGTCCACTTTGAAGGTTGCATTTACCCCAAACAGCAACGGTTCCTTCTTAAAAATTAAGTTCTGTATAAATTGATATCTAGCACGTGTGACACAGAAAACAGGGGAAAATGTAAAGGCATCATTTGTCCAATCAAATTTCCATTTTCAGAAAAAATACCTCAGTTATGTCATGTTTCGAAAATGGTTTTGTTTTTCGATATTCGTAATTCATCTCACGATTTCCTTCAGCTACCTAATAAAACACGTGCAATCTACGGCTTCAAAGAACTTTGAACATAAGCTTTCTTATGGAGTATCTGTACTCTATTGACAATAAAGGGCTTTGGCATTAATTTCATTCATTATAAGTGATAAATTGGTGAAAAATCAATCGGTTTAAAAGTCTACCAAACTACTAGCATGCTTCGGAACAAACAACTTTTTAAAATAAATCATAAAATTGCAAAATAAAAAACTAATAAAATTCATTCATTATAACAAAACAGTTCTATTCCAGGGAGGCACTTGCTGTGAACTCTCTAATGTTTGATTGTATTTTGATAGTGCAACACTAATATCCTTAGCTTCATGAGGTTGGCTTCTTGTGTTGGTTTTCATTTGAAACAAAGCCGCGAAAATGCAGCCCTTTTTTCAAAATACGGTTATAAACGGCATTGGCGTTTTAGCGGCATCGGCTTTACCTCGTCGCATTGCTACAATTTACCAATCCAAATTTCAAACGTATTCCCAAAATGTTGTGAACCTCCATCATTTACTACATTATCAACTTGTATTTAATCGATATTACGTTCCATAGTCCAGTTGTCAACAGAGAGTACAAAAGGGTAATTAATGAAACAATAGCATTTTAGTCGATAGTGTTACTTTTCCAGAGAATCTCTTCACTAAGAATGTAACATGGTGTTTCATTACTTAAATTTACTTGAAAGTTTCACCCACCCCGACATTTTTAAGCTTGAGAAAGTTTTTTTAGGGTTTTGTAGACCCCATTTTGAGTGCACGATGTATAGACAATTAAATCCTTGGCGACATAAGTTGATAATGAGAAAAGCTTTCAATCGACGCAGGATTCAACCACCACCCTCGCTTACAGGAACAAACAGTCGATTGGTTTGAGAATCATAATTATACGTCGAGTAACAAGACAACGGTTACTGTTCTTCGAGAGCTATTTCTCTTTGCACACATAAGGTTTTCAAGGAACTGTTGCACCTCACACAATCCCTTCTTTGGTAGGATTGAAACAGTTTATAAAATGTACAATCGCAAGATATGATGGACTTCCTTGGTGCTACCTGCGACATATCATGAATGCTTTGACGTAGTGCATTTAACAGATGGTGCTATGTTTGCTATTAAAAAATTACCAGCAAATGGTTTTGAAGAGTTCCAAAATAGTAAAGCATCGCAACATTACATGTTCTAATGCTCCCCAAGAGGAGGTGCTACAATCTGCAAGACCTTAAACACGTCCCATCGAACCATAAGTAAGGCTCTCTCTTGGCATTATTAATTTCCATAAATGAAAAAGAGATTGTACCTGCCTATAGATATGAATGTCAGAAACATGGCTAACTCGGCAATATGGGCGGAAATTCATGGTTGTAAAAATAGACATAAGTCTCTCTAGGCGACATTTGTTTGACAAAGAAAACTTGGTAGTAGCAAAGAGACACATCTTTATATCTACCTAATGAGATTTTAACGTTCTCTCCTGTAACTGTCGGTTCTTTTGAAACCCTTTAATTGCAGTTAATTAGATGTCTGATTTACCGAATTGAACAAAAATCCACTGCGACTGCGCATGAAACAAAGTTCAATGTGGGCGTTTTGTCTAAATTTCTTTCATGTGACGTAATAAAGGCTTCCAGATGTTTTATACTTCTGATGGTAAGTAGTTTTACATAAACGTAATCAGAATATCCCTGCAGGTTTTGTATAGTTTCGAAAATATAAGAGATTTAATAAATAGATTCTCAATTGTCACAAGAAGGTTGTGCATTTAAGCTGTATACGAGTCTTGTAAATATGTCTAGGGTTACAATTCACAGGAGAGCGACCATGAAACCAGAGTTTTCTCAATGAATGAATATAACATAGCCCAACATTCAAGTCTACAGTTCTTAAATTGGAATTAAAGCATTACTTTAAGGAACATAATTCTGTGTGTCTTCAATTTTCAGGAAGACAATACATCTTTTATAGCGAATGTCCCTGCGGGCCCCATTGTAGCTTAAACTTTTTTCAATCAATGTTTGATAATGAATATATCAGCCGTTGGTTACTCACTTTGCTTCATCAGCTGTTGCCGGTCATTGGTGAAGTTATGACCATTTCTTTCCATACTTCATGACCATTCAGCTTTGTTTCTTCTTTAATGAGTTAAAGCAGGATAATATGAAAACGACTACCTCTTTGTCTGCCTTAACGTTGCAATAAGAGCACTCTCCTGGTCGATTCACTACTTTACACAACCTGCCAGGCCAAAGCATCGTTACGCTTCAAGATAAAAAAGGAGATCAGCAGTGATTCGTACTGATCTTTATATGATCTAAAAGGATGAGTCGTGGATGACCTGCAGCTTACATTTATTTATTCTGAAAATGAATATACAGTTGCCCTGGAGTTGAAAAAACTAATTTTTGATCGCATAAAAAGAAGAAACATAATTCAAACGTAAGTAATATTCTATCTTTACTTTAAAAAAATACATGAGCATAGCCATCACAGTTTTTACTTCAAACGATTATTGTTACTAAGAACTATGCGACTTGCTCGTCCATAAATTGACCTAAAAAGCGACCTGGTTAATAGTGATCACTTAGTCACTGATGTTTGCTAATTTTGGCTGCCCAGTCGAAATCAAAAGCTTTTAGTTGGCATAGTAGGAACGTTATTTTGATGTTATTAAACAAAAGTCAGCTTATTTGTCACTAAAGAGTAGACGTAGTCTTTAAGTAGAGGGCAAGTATATATATATATATATATATATATATATATATATATATATATATAAGTACTCAGGCCATTTCATTTATATAAGATATTTGCCTGAGTACTTATATTAATGAAATGGCACCTGGGGATCCTGGGTTCGAACCGGGCCAGCGCCCCAAGCACTTCATGTTTATGAGATCTCTATATATATATGTAACTATAATTAGGACGATTATCTGAACATACGGGAGGGCTCGATGCATAAATGCAGGGCAGTATAGAAAGAGGCACTTAAGAGATTTGGAAATTCGCTTCACCGAGTTTCACGTATTCATGATCATCAGGCAACTTTACAAGTCACTTTACACCACACATATTTAAGTAATACCAACAAAGTTAAAAACAATGAAACGATTTACATGACCGCATTTGGACACTAATTCGTTTCTTTTATTAAAATGCTTTATCAGCATTCAATATCAGCAGCTTTTTCTCTAAACAAATGTTGCAATGCCCCCCGGCCACCTGGGTACGGGTCAACTTGTTTGCGTATCGTCCATTGTATTTTATAATCAATTGCGTTCGTCTTTCAGTCCCAAATGTGTTTCGATTGTTCTGTCTCGGTTTCGTAGCGTCGGAGACAAGGACTACATAGGCATTGCAGGGGGTACATTTAAAGAGGTTAGCAGAGCAGATTTAAAGTAAGAAGGTGCTAATTTAGACCAAGGAAGAATCTTTTTTAAGTGGAAGCCGGAACTGCGAAGACTCTGAAGATAGAGAGCTCAAATGCGGGCCAGAAAATGGGAATGTTGATAGCATGTAGAGAAGTACTAGAAAAAGAAGGGTCAGAAATCGTTTTCATGTTTTAGATGAAGAAACCAAATGGTCCCACTTATGATTTTTGAAACGTCAAATTATCAGGCCGTAAATACGCTCTTGAACCAGAGCAATAGAAAAAATGATAGATTAAACTTGAGCGAAGTAGCTAGGCTTTTTAGTTGTGTACTTGAATTGTGCACCTAAACTAGAGTACATTGTACAAGTACTTTGTGTTTAAAAGAACATCTAGGAACTGATCAGACATTCCGGTTCTAATTTTCTTCAAAATAATGTAGATTCTTGCTTAGATTCACAAGAAATTGCATGGTTTGTCTCCAGATGTTTGTAAGCGAGTCCTAACTTTGAAGTTCGACCACCATCAGATGTGAAAAAGGGTTCTGGTTGCTCTGTTAAATCTGTCTTTTTACTACAAATATTGAAATAGTTTACAACGGATTTGCCTTCCATGACTTTTAACTCTTGTTAAAGTCACAATAGTTTATCATTCTTTAGCACGGCCTCTTATTCCATAAGTTCATCGGCTTTTGTAGTTATAATTGCATCTCCAGGTGTTCGGCGATTTGGCAGCGACAATAGTAGTAACTTCAGTTAAACATTGTAAAATCGCGTTACCATCTGGTACAGCTTCTACTTGGATGCGGCTTTGTGCGCCTAGGGAATATTTGGATTTGTACAGGAGTTATCACGTGATTCTTTAAGTAGCTCATAAGATTCACGGCCACCGAGTTGATCACCGACAGCTTGGTTAACTCTTCAGAGGATAGCAGTGCTTTTTTGCTCTAACTATTTCAGGACGCAGGAAATAACTCGTCCATTGTCACGTCCGAGTTTGATAAACAACCAACAGTTAGACCCAACGCCTTTAACCACTTCAAAATATCCTCGATTACACTTACAACATCATCCTAAAAATTGTACTTTCTTTCCTGATAACTTTAAAACTCACTCGCGAAAAAACAGAAAATACTCAGTTATATAGCACAATGAAGCCAGGTTGCTAATAATCCATCACAACGTTGTTATATTTTTCTACATTTCGTTTTCAAGAATCCCAGTAACTTGTGCTTCCTCTTTGAACTCCTCTTGATTTAAAAGACTATCTTTCCATTTCGTCGATATCAATTTTAACTTTCAAGTTCTCTACTTCAAGTGCACTCCATTTCAGTTTCGTTTTCAAAACCCGTACTCTCCCAATAATTTACCCTCTCTTTTTACTCTGATAATTACATCGTCTTTTCATTTCCTTCGTTGTCATTGCTTGAGCCGGGATTTGTATGTGGCATACATTCAAGGCCTCCAGATGACCTTCATGATTCAGACGTACAAGTGCTCTGCATATATTAGCACAGAGGTAATGTCATTTGTAATGCTGACTATATCTTTCTTTGGGTCAATAGCAAATTGTGCCAACTCTATTGTTTGAAGTTTGTTAAACTTTCCAAGTTAAAGTGCTTGCCAAAAGATAACCTTTAAGCAGCATTATACATCTCCGACTCTGGTTTGACATCTATTCATCGAGGGCAGCATAAAATAGTCTTTCTTGACTTCGAGTCTCGTCTGTTCTTCTTATAACTTCAGCCATTCGATTGAAGCAGTGTTGAACAACACCTAGTTATGACCTCCATACAAGCGGTCTGACGAATGAATTTCTTTGCCAAAATTGTTACAATGTAATATAGAGATGATACACCTACTACATATGAATCTACCAGTACTCCGTACATGCTTACAAGGGATTTCTTTCTTGTCTAAACATTCAAAAGTTAAGCACTGTTTCTTTCTTCTTTATTGGTTTTCTATTTTCTCTCTAGTTTTTTTCCTTCTCCCCTAGTTATTTCTAAACCACACCGTTTCTGTACATGGACGATGGACGATCCTCAGCTCTGGTATATCACTATAGTGCGCTTGACGCATTTCGCAGCTCTTGCTAGATTATAAATTTTTAGAAGAAATCCCAATAGCGGTAGGTAGAATGACTTGATCCAATAGGCATCAGATATAACTTCAACCGTAGAGCATTATATTAACCTATCTTGAACACATGTGTCAACAGAACGAAAGGTAAAAGTATCACATCAAGAATCACGAATACACTATAGTTCGCTAAGCATGACGGGGCAGTTCGTGACAATCCAAGGGACATGAAGGTAGTTCCCTCAGCTCAAAAGCTTGATAATTTATCATGATCTTCAGTTCCGGTATAGCGAAATTGATGCATTTCGCAGCTCTAGCTAGATAATCAATCTTTCGAACTAATCTCATAACGTCCTACCGAGGCATGCTTCTTGTTTCTATTCAGATTCAGTTCGACTGCAGGATACATCATACTTAAGCGAAACGCCGACTTTAAAACCCTATTTGTCTGTGTCTACTTCCTAAACGCCTACCAGGCACATATAGATAGGTCAAGATGCTTGCTTGCCGTTCATAAGCAAAAATTAGAAAATGTTAGAACTCACCTTGGGCGCATATGCGCATATTTAGTGAGGGGAAATCCTGTCCATCAGGCCAAAGTTGTGAGCAAGCTGTAATGTTCTGATATGATGTTAATGGTTATCTACCCTTTCAAGTACCAAGTTTTGGCTGTCAAATCGATACTGTTTCAAGGATGAAGCTTACACATTTGCAGAATTATTTTTGCAGGTCAGTGTAGACTGCGCTTGGAACTGAGAAATGACAACTTACATTGAAGGAACCTCCTAGTTGTGAAGTCTGTTATCATACTCTGTAAAGTATTACGAATACATCGGAAAAAGAAACTTTCTAACCTTGTTCTTTTGTGGTAATCCTTACAGACTAAGAGCTTTTTGCAACTTTCTTCTTCCAGGTAAAGTTTCTCCTAAATATTCACAGTTACTTTGCACCCTTTTAACGACTCGGAATTCTTTGTTAGATATCTGTTAAACCCTTTGTATTCTATCATTTATTGTTATCGCATTTCTTTGGACGCTATTTTTACTTGTGAATTTACCTGAAATCATCTATATATCTTAGGAAACAAAACAGGATGCAGCTATTAGGCGTGTTAATACATGTACTCATGCCAGTTCGCCATCATGCAGCTAAAATCAGTGCTCACTATTCCAGGTAACTCTTATTGTGTTCTTGCCTCTTCTATCACCAAAGCATGTGCGTCCGTTACTTCAGATATTAGCATATTTTCAGATTTTAGTAAAATTTGAAGCTGTTGTTAAACAGCTGATTGGCACTTAAATCTTATAACTTTGTACTTCTTATCGCTTGCAATAATAATTTCGTATAAAATTTAGAATGCCCATGTTATTGGAAGAAGTGGGAAAGGACTGGTAAGAAGGTGAGGCACAGGTATGATTTCAATCAGTTTCCATAATTAAGAGTAGAAATTTGGCAAGCAGGTGTCTCATGAAATATATTGAGAAGCATTGACAGGAGAAAGAAATATGTGTCCTTTCAGCTGTTACTACAAATGCATGTTCGATACTTTTATATCAGCAACGATTATTATCATAGTAATATCTGTTAGCTAAAATCCCTTCTGAATATAGGCATAAATAAGTACTTCAAGTACTTAAATAAATAAATAAATAAATAAATAAGTACTTCAAGGCAATGATATGATTAAGCTCAAAATTGCAAATGGGTATGTCTTATTTAATACACGTGAGAAAACAGCAGACGCTTAATACAAGTTGTATGACATTAATAGTGCTTCTGATGTAGGTGCTTTAAAATCGATTTGCTTATTAAATGCCTGCTTATGATAAAAATATGTGGTCTCCCAGCTATTATAAAACTACGTAATAAGTTGCTACTTCTGAAGTCGAATAGGCTTAGGAGTCCCTTGCACAGACTGGTGAGTGCCAGCTGACGTCTAATCCAGCATCAACACTTTAAAGATAGACGCCACGTCGCAGACTCTAAAAGGACTTTTCAGTGTGATTAATTTCCAGGACATCAGCGATTCTCTTCAATATTGTCTTGCTTGCAACATAGAAGTTCCAAATTAGTTTCTCCTATATTACCTAAGAAGTTCAGGTAAAGTTAAAGTCACTTTACTGTTTAAATTTATCTATTTAAATCCAATACACGCTTCCTTCGTCGGTGTTCTTGATAAAGGTATTTGAACGTAAGCTGGCCGCAAGTCAATTCTAAGATCTTTCTACAATGTTATAATTCATTGGACAGTAAGTTGTATTCTTTAATGTATGTATATATAAACGAATGAGAACCAACGCTAGATGATATTTAGTTTATGTAAAAATATAGAGAGAGTAAAGATTGTTTTTTCTATTAATAATATATATAGGTTTTTTCTAGGGTTTCTTAGATAAATATATATATATATATATATATATGTGTGTGTGAAAATCAAGAAACAGCACTAAAAGCAGTTA
>JAAAKL020005496.1:9122-19224 GCA_010016065.2 Carybdea cf. marsupialis auct. non (Linnaeus, 1758)
TGCTAAATAATAACATTGACCTTGCCTGGAGATACGATGAGATAACAATACCCAAACTCCGGCAAATGTCTACCATGAGGTTGATAGTGTCCTTTCAAAAATGGGACTGTATCAATTAAAAATGCAAATACTTTCTCATAGGATATATGCCTTATTGGGCAACTAGTATATGCTGTCCTGTTATTTTAGAGACGAAGAGAAGCAATCTAGACTTTTTTATTGATGGATATATGCTAAATAATAACATTGACCTTGCCTGGAGATACGATGAGATAACAATACCCAAACTCCGGCAAATGTCTACCATGCGGTTGATAAGTGTCCTTTCAAAAATGGGACTGTATCAATTAAAAATGCAAATTCTTTTCTTTTATATGGTATACAAATATTCCTTTGTAAATTGATGTGATGCAACCTAGATGACACTTAATTTTACTGTTATTAGAAGGTGAAACTCTCTCTGCTTCCGTATTGTAGACTTTGAGCAAGGACGACGATTCTTCAGTCAGCGGAAAAGCTCTGAAGATTATTTCTGCACTTCAGAAATTTATTGTTAGTAACAAATGTTTAACATATTGAGTTACACTGATTGAGAAATGATGTGTTGTGAAACCAACAATAATGTAAAATTGTATCTAACGATTATCCTTGATATAGGAATATCGTTCTTCTACCCGTTCGTCGCCGACGAAGTCGTAAGGTGAGATTCCTGTAACAAGCTATGTCTGCAACATCGTTAATGAAGCTCTTCGAGTTTTTTCCTTCTGGTATCACTCATTAAATGCTTCATCTGTGACTGGCTGCCTGAGGTGCATTCCTGTGCTTTTTCCCCTACGCATGACCAGAGTTACCTTTTGTAGTGAATGGCTGCAGTCATTGCTTCATCCTCCTTGGCTCTCTTTTTTCGTCTTGACAGTCTTAGTACTTGGTGGTAGATGATGAATGCAACTAAGTCAATAAACTCCACAAGCGTAAGAACGCTAGCGCCAAGCATGAGGCCCAACTGTCCACCAACATCACCTGTGGATGAAAACATTGGTTGAAAGTATCTTTGGGACAATACAATGGTTGCGCTGAGGGAAGGGATAAGGGAAGTCAGCTTTCTTTGTTAAATGGTCAACTAATACCGTGGAGGGTCAGCTAAATATGGACATTTGATGGCCTCAAGCAAAACATACTTCACATGAAACATGAAACAGGAACTGTGATACGGGCAACGTTCCATCTTCCTCCGACATTCTTCGATTCTTCACAAAAGGACGAAATGTTGTTCATATTACAGTTTTCCTTTTTGGAAGCTTCTCTTTAGGTATTTTTTGATGTTTTACCCACCTTAATTCTCAACAAGGCCTCTGGCAAACTGCACTGTAATATATTTTCAAGAACAGCAGAGCACTACACTTCTAGTTTCAAAAGACGTGACAACAAATGTGGTAGAGCTACTTTGTTAATCATGATAGATTTCATGTCAGTTTCAAATATATTGTCAACATTACAATAATGATGATAATTATCATAATTATCATCGATATTTTCTGCTTCCATTCCATCAGAGTCATTATTGTAAGCAGCGTCAACACGGTCCTCATCATCGTTACCATAAATCGTCATCACCGTTATTACCATAGCGGTGATTATCAACATTACTATCGTCTAAATCACCAATGGTAACATCAGCATTATCATTGTCTTAAGGAACGTCATCACTTGTGGTATAATGATGAATGAAAGGTAAAAACTTGTTAATGTGGTTGTTTGAAAATATCCATTAAAATGTATCGGTGAAGTCCAAACCGTTTAGCGCATGCAGCATCTATCCAGGCCATTGCAAGGAGGATAACAGAAGAAGAATAACACTTCACTCACCAACTAATTTGTAAAAATCATACGACGGTGTCTGTCTAATATCTTCAACTTTTAAATCTTGGAAGAAAAAAGTCATCACCACGACGTTATCCCTGAAACGTGAGAGCAGATACAAAATAAGCACGTGATTTATGAGAATACTTATGTGTCATGTAGGATCCTTATCCGTAGACATCAAAAGATATGGTCATTGAGATGATTCCTAGATGCTGCAGAATATCTATAAACTCTTTATTTTAAAATATAACTGATTTATTATTTTCTTCTAATATAGATGAAAAATTTCGTTGTCAATCAAGAAATATATACCTAAGACAATTAACATGAAGTTTTTTCTCTGTTCATAAACGTCAGAACTGAACTACACTAATTCATGTTATTTTAATATACACACTTGTTTGAATCCTTAGCAATAATAACCATGTCATACCAACGATGGGTACAAAACCTTAGGAAATGTCAATAAGAGATAGTAGCGAATCATGACATTGTGATCATTGACAGATAGTAAGTAACAAAGAAATACTTAATAAGTTTGATCCAGAGAGTCACAAGAAAAGTGAAATATTTTAAGAAAAAGTAACAATAAAGATCATGACTTAACGTTTCAAATAAAATTTTCCTCCAATAAAACAAACATTTCTACTGTTTAGTATTGTGTGTCCCATGAACTACCTTGTAAATAGCAGCTTTGAATTTGATATGCTTGAAACGAAAGGCTGAATTTGCAGGGACAATCTTCATCAGATCTAAACTAGAAAGCTAAATTAGAATTTTTAGCTCTTGTTGACGATACGTTTGTTCGCTTTCAAACACTCAAAGATATCATACAGATTGTCAATAACAATGCTTCTCTATTTATTATCTGCAAGAAAACGAAAAAACACCTTATCTAGGAAGGGAAGTGTATGGAAATACTTGAAAACAATGTACCGACTGCATTTAACGGTGTTCAAGCGATGTGATGACACTGATAAATCATCTTAAAATTAAATCGGATATTACATAAAGGGAAAATTTGGACGCAGAGCTTAGGTACGTTCTACTAATAGTTGTCTTTACTAGATGCCACCTAGCAGATGTGAAATGTTTACATGGACTGCAATTTTTAAAGGACTATTGTAAAAAACAACAGCTGATAACACCAAGAATTGGTTTTTTTACTGGTAACTTTGAAACACTTTTCAAGAGATCCACATTCCCAACCAAACGTTTTATTGATAACCTTTCAGCATTTTCCTGCTTCTCAAAATACTCCTTGCCCACCTTTGTTAGGGCTGCAGCCACAAGCCCCAAAGCTCTAGCGCTACTCTGCCAATATATCTATTATGATGACACTATCGACGTTATTTAACGATTTTTCTCGGTTAGAATTTCTCAGACTGCATACGGTTTCTTTGAAATAATTATCTCCGTTTGATGGTGTAATGGTTTATGATTAAGTTGAAGGAGTCATCAATGAACCTTACTATGACAAATCTCTTATGTTTTCATGAAGTCATCTGCCTTAATAAGTGACCGTTAAACCTTCGTTCTGTTTGTTAAAGACAATATGACAGTGACTCTTCTATTCTATATAGATATACCGCCTTCTGCTTTTAAGCGTCCTCACATTATCTCTTCTTGTTTACAATATAACAGGCAAGAAGCCAAGGGGGCCATGGGGGCAATGCACCCTAGCAAATTCCTCCCTACAAACCATGGTAACAAAGTACACTGGTCACTAACAATAGCTCAAAATTAGGTTCAGTGCCCCTCCTCCCTAACAGAATTGGCTGGCCATGTGTCTGCAACATGCCCACTTTTGCAGGCCTCTTTACCTTTCGTGACAGTTTTATACGTGTATGGTAGAAGGCACTGGCGTAACTTGCAGGAAGCAGGACACTCGTCCCCAGGTTTAGTATCTAAAAGAAGCTTCTCCCTTTTACAAATTTGTCCTTCTGTGCTTATTTGTGTTTTAGAGTGGTTTCAACTTAACCAGGAATAAATTCGGCTTACAGTCCATAGCCTACGATTGATAACAATGACGTCATCGTTCAGTAACAGTTACATCTCTTTTCTGCAGCAAGATGACGGTGAAGACCTACTTTGGTGCTTTCATGAGAAATATCAGTCGCTCAGCGTGATAAATCAAAATCTTTTCTGATGTGAAGTATAAACACTTAAACGTTAAACCGTCCATATAAATGCATCAAACAGTTTCTTGCATATTTGCCTTCCATAAACAATAAGATCTTTCCTTTCAAATATATGAATTGTGAAGTTGCTATTTGTAGCCTTATGACGTCAGGTGTGTTTTCACTCTACTTGACGACTAAAGAATTTTCTCCTTTTCAAGATCGAGTCCTTGATGTTCACAGATTAAGAGTTTCGTATAGTTTTATGTGCCGAAGTATTAGTTTTATAATGTAATAAATGAACTAATTCTTTCTATGGCCTGGTGTGACGTGATTCATATACCAGTATTGCTGATTATCCAGTAATCTCAGCCTAACTACGGAAATTCTCAACCTCCTGCCATACTTGCCTATCTTCGGACATAGTGAGGACAACAGGGAGAAAATGCCTCAAGACCATTTTTATGTTATGTAGAAATTTGTGGCGGCTTTAGGAATTTATTACAGGGAGTAACAACTTCCTACAATAGTTTTTAATCCATTTTTAACATTGTTCAAGGGTTCCCTTAATTTATCATCCTGATTGTAAACGTCGTTATTAAACAATTCAAAACTCAACAAGCTACACGATCAGTCAATCTTTTATCAAAGTTACAAACGCTAATAAAAAGTTCTTACGTGATGACAAAGCCAGACTACCTCCCTTTTGTTCCACCTCTGATGAAATAGCTCTGCTAATTTGCAACGTAATATACCATGCGACTTGATATGAATTGAAATCACGTTTTCAAAAAGAGTATCAATTGAAACTGTTCTTAAAAAGTTCATGATAATCATTGATTTACCTGATTGCATTCTGTAAGCTTTCCATACCCAGATTTTTAAATCTTGTATCATTCTTTAGGTATTCTACGTCTTTAGCACCAATCGTGGGTTTTGATATAAAGCGTGCATACGATTGTCTGTAACTGTATCGTATCGTATGGCAATCCACGGGGCACTTGTCAACTGCCTTTTTGTCTTGCCTTGCTGTTGAAAAAATACATTCTATCTTGTGATAACGCTACTTTACAAGATGTCTTGAGATGTATGTCATTAAACGGGGAGCTCTTGGAGCCCCTCCTACAATATTTTGCGATGTTTAAAAACCGCCGATGAAAATTATATTTCTACCTAGGTGGAACATAATGAGATAAATTTGGTTCGCAAATTTACGATTTACATTTGCTTTCTTAAGAAACAGGTAAGGGTAAACCATAAAAAATTGAGATTTCACATTCCCTTCAGTTAAGGCATATAACCATGCCCCTGTTTTAGAGCATGTTTTAAACGAGCTAAAAGTGATCACAAGGCATTTTATCATATATATGTTTAGTTCAATGAGTCACATATGTTTGAGGTTTTGGGGTGCTTTTGTTTTTTTAATTATTTCACTTTGCTCAAGGTCGATGCCACTAATAGGAACGGGGTTACAGTTCCCCTTCTATACATGTTCATGCTTGCAGTCCCCTCTCTGTCCTATCTCCATGGCCATTTAGAATGGCCATTTTTCCTCCTCCCCAAGACTTCCTAAAAATCAGCCAGATCAAAGACCGTGAAATAAGGCTCCTGCACAATAGATTTACGTCATACAAAATGTGAATCGGGCCGACAAAATCATAGCGTGTAAATCATTTTCACGCTGCGATTTGTCGGGCTGATTCACAATAAGTATGACGCAGGGTCTATCGTTTACGCACCTGATTTCACGGTCATTGATCTCAGCACGGACCAGCCCGATTTTTAGAAAGTCTTTGACATTGCAACAGATTTAACCCCCCGATTTTTGATGTCGTGGCAGTGCCTTAAAGTTTTTACATGGACACCTTGAAGTCACGATGCAAAGGATGGCTTTCATCAAAGCAGAAGGACCATATAGAGACACGCTGACATTTTTGATGACAAACAAGACACGAAAAGACTATGTGATTTCTTTCCCGGTGCAAGTCTATAATGTCATAGGGTGAATACAACCCCTAGGGCGTAGGCTAGTCCTTATTTCAGCTACTTAAGTAGAATCTCAAATTCAGCTTGTAAAAGAAGCTGTTCATCAATAAGATGAAATCTAAAACAGTGATTTCTGCTCACAAATCGTCAAGCCCGAGGCGGAGCTTAACCACATCTACGAATAATCTTGAGTCAGTTATGTGACTGAATTGGCCCAGATTCGGCCCTTCAAATCGTAGCGTGTAGATCAGCCTTTAGCAAGAGCAAATAACTCGGAACATTCTCATGTAAGCCCTACTTGTCAGTGCCCACTTTTTTGCAATGCAGAAAATTGGATACATTTAGCATTTTAATATTTTTTGCAACCACAACTACCATAGCTGACCAAGAACTGTAAATGACTATTAATGACGATTTTTTATGGTACAGAAAAATAAAACTGCACGAAGTAGCGAAAAGAGCCACAAGAAAAGCGTTTCTTTTGTTTACAAATAGAATTTGTATTTTTATTGGGGCTTTTCGGTTAAGCCCTAACTTCCACGGCCACTAATTTGTCAAAAAAATACCAATCTGGCAGTCACAGTTATGACTGGATTCTTTCGAAACACATTTGGGTATTAGTTTCATTATCCCTTTTCATGTTCAATTCTGACGATTTTGTATTCTGAGTAGTATCAGACGAAAAAAGCTTTTCAGTGTAAAAATGATTTCGCTACTTCGTGCAAAAGGCTATTGGTGACTACAGAGTAGTGCCATCCAAAAACAGTCAATCCCCCTAGCTCTTTCTTTCGTAACAACAAATCACTGACCATATCCACTTTTCTTTGTTTAGATCTCATAAGTGTACGGTACTTTATCTACTAAAATGTACGTCATAAAATAGAACTTCGTTATAGAATAAAATTAACATATCTCTTACGTATTAAATGCTAATTTTTATTACACTTACCAATGACAGGGAAGAGGCAGGAAACTGTTTGTTTTAGGGAACAAAGTGGTAACGAGTCATCTGTCAAAAGAGACAAATAAAATTGAGTCAAATGTATAATGAGGTATTTGATTCCTTGCATGACCCATTTAAGTTTAGTCGGCCTATATACTGGGTGCAACAAACCAACAGCAACAGCTCTTTGTTATATATGTTGGAGGTGAATCAAGAATACAGATCCAAACATAACTCGTCACTAGCATCAACATTTGTTCTTCATGTAGCTTTTACAGGGCGACTTTTGCTATTGCCCATGATATGGATCTCAACAGATTCTAACCCTGACCGAAAGGATGAAAAATGACAAAATGATTTTAAAAGCTAAACCCATTGATATACGGCTTGGGCGTTTCCGTTTGTAAGCATTTTCGACGGGGTTATATCAATATGGGCTCGTACTGGGAGGAGTATAATTCTCGGAGGAGCTGTGTAAGCAGCTGGCAGTATGATTATAGTTCCTTTTATCTGTTGTCATGGTTCCAGGCTTATACACACGATTATAAGACCGGAGACATATTGTTGACTGGAAAAGGAGGAACACATCAGAAAATTAAACTCAGACAACTAACATCTCAAGTGCTCGCTATGTTCATAGCATCGGTTGTTTGTTAATAGTAGAGTGGTATCTAGGTAATAAAAACTTAAGGCACGCCAGAGGTGCCCCCTCCCACAGTGTAATTGACTTTTGTCACCCAGGTATATTTATGGGAGATGAACCCGAACATAGTAATTTGGACTTGTTAACTATCAAGGATTCAAATAATTTTTAAAATTATAAAGATGTATCATATCTTTTAAAACGAGTGTAAAAAGTCTCAAAAACTCCCTTTATTCAACTGTAGAGTCAATGTGCAGTGAATAGAGCGTAGTTGAAATAATAGCCAACATAAATCATTGGTACTAGAGAATTTGAATATATATCGAGACACTAGTGCGCCTATTCTCCCCAGTGCCTGGAAGGATGTCCTACGTGCCCCTCAAATTAGTAATGTTATTTATTATTTTATGAGTAGCTGCGAGCAGCAGAATGTAGGTAGGGCATCACAAAGATTGGAACGGAGGATGACACAGCACGCCCCTGTTGTTTTAAGAAATTCCAGAGACCGCATACAGACCTGAAAAGGTTAGATCGGCTATTGCACTACATTTGTTGCATAACAGAGATTAAGCTGGATTCCTATGATGACAGTAGTTTCTCTATCTTACATAGAGCTAGGACAGATCTTCACCTCCGTATTTTGGAGGTTGTCTCCATCGCCTCCAAGAGCATTTACTCAGTATTTCTGCTGCATTGCTTACATTTGAAAAGTGGGGTGTTGACAATAGACTTAAAGATCCTGAACTGTGAAGAACTTGGGGAAAGGGGTACAACTACACAAACCCTGAATCCATAGAAACCCTATGTCAAACCAAAGCTATCAAATTGTATACAAATAATATATAAAAGATGGAATTCTAATAACATGTTTATGTATCACACAGGACTTCCTTAAAACTAATGATAGGAAAGTAAGTCAGTATATTGCGATCGACTTGAGCCAATAAAACCGGTAATAGGGAGTAGTTTAACATCGGTGGCTAATACTTCCTTCTGTGCTTACGAATAAAGATTTTTGTAAAGGTTGAGTAAATTGTTGGTTGTACAGAAACCAAGTCTAGACTTGAATTAGTAATACTCTTTACTTGGTTTTGAGTTTTGAAGTGGCCACTTGTCTACGTCCAGTCCCTCATTGATAGTAACAAAGACGCATGCGTCGATACATTGACACATGAACAAATTGCTAAGTTGCTAAGTCAGAGTCTAGTGGAGTTTGCTGTGATCACAACTGTTCAAGTAGCTATATCTTTTGAGAATCAAATGACGTCTACTCAGGTGACTCCGGTACTTGAGAATCAGATGACGTCTACTCAGTTGACGCCGGTACTTGAGAATCAGATGACGTCTACTCAGGTGACTCTGGCACTTGAGAATCAGATGACGTCTACTCAGGTGACGTCTACTCAGGTGACTCCGCTACTTCAGAATCAGGTGACGACACAATTTTGCAATTGTGTCGGCTGATGCTAAGGATAATACCGTTTGAATAAACTTGTGCATTATAAAGAACAAAAGTGAAAATTATCTGCTGCATACTGATTAAATTCGTTGACGTAATCCTCCTTGGTGAAAGTTACAGTTGGAGTTAGAGCAAAGAAGAGACAATCCCATTCTGAAGCTTCTGTTCTTCCAATTCTTTTTATATGAAGAACTGGGATGTATTAAAATTTCTCATCGAAGGAAAGACAGCCATGGATCAGCGACTCTAAGGAAAAGCTGTCTTCTTTTTCCAAATGAAAGACGCACCGAACTTAGTAACGTTACTCGTTAACTTTATTGGTAGTAAAGCGATAAAACAGTGTGACAGCAATGTATCAACTATTATGCATTAGCTACTTAAAGTTTGCATGTTGATCCTACTTCCTTGCAGGCAATCCCTTCTGCTGTCTCGCTCTCTCTTCTTACATTTTTTGGTTACTAGGCAGGGCCGTAACAACGACTTTTAAAGTCGGTTAAGGAGTACAAACCATAGCCGAAACACCTAAATTCTATCTAGTGAATTCATAGGTAACAATACTTCGGGTAGCGCAAACATCAGCTGACACACACTCCTAGTCGAATTGAACGAGCCACCTCCCTCGAGCATTTAGCCAATTTGCTATGAATAATAAAACCTGACTTTCCAATATGGCTCATTGATTTTAGCTAATGATGTATATCCACTTAAAATGAAACCAAATAGATTACAGCTACTTACCTACTTCACTGAGTATTGTATTGTATTGTATTAGCATAGTCTGAACGGGGAAGAGGGGGTAATTATCTGAGAGCCTCTGTCGCTATTTTCTACCCTGAAGCCATCACTGGCTACTGACAACCTTCGTTATGTAACCGATTTTCCATATCTATGATTGCACTTTAGAGCTTAAATTCAATTTTAAAACCCATATAGCTATTAGCATATAGCATCAGGTAGCTACCTTCAATTGAATAGTGTGTAATTTTCTCAATTTTCTGTTTCTCCAAGATCTGTTTTGGAAAAAAAAGTTGAAGCTTTTCGTCTTTGTAAATGATAAGAGCGTGATGGTTGCCATAAGTGCCCCCCCC
>JAAAKL020005497.1:0-19224 GCA_010016065.2 Carybdea cf. marsupialis auct. non (Linnaeus, 1758)
ACACTCCTCAGAGTACAAAATCGTCAGAATTGAGATAGGAAGAAATCATTAAAACTTATACCAAACTGTGCTTTGAACGTAGCCAATCAGATGTCTGATTGCTAGATTGGTGTTGTTTTGACCAATCAGAATCCATCTTTATTTTAATTGCTATCGCGAATATGAGCCATAGTAGATCCTTGGCTCTAATTTGTAATGATATCGAAATACTTATTTCAATAATCATTTTAAACCTCATCGTGAATTATTTTAGAAGTTCTTAAAATATAATGTCTCATGGTCACGTCATATTTGTCCATGACATGACGTTTCGTCTCTGTATGTACATATTCGAAAAGCTCCAGCAGAATATCCCCTTAGAGTAGTCCAGTAGAATTGTCCTTTTATTGCAATACTCTAAATTGCCTACCTTAAAGTAGCTTTAAACTTAAGCATTAAATAATTGCTTCTTAAAAACTCATATAAGAAATAATTAAGCCATCACGTTTTGTGTCGATGTGAGAAGTATTGACAGATTTAAAACCATTCCAGCACTGTGAACCTGACAGACTATCTCTTTCCAACTCACAGCTTGTGAAATATCAAATAACCAGGTTCTTTGGGGTAAAATACGTTTGAAAGTCATACGAGGTATCCTATTTCTAGCTACTAATGTAAAGACTATAGGAGAAGTGGATGGGACGCTCCCCTCCAAATTTTATATCCATATCGAACGCTATACATAGGTATGTATGCATGTATATATAAATATATTTTCATATATAAAACACATAGAGAGAGAGAACTCAACAATCATGAAATGCTTACGCCTCTGGCAGGGATCGAACCCAGGATTTCCTAAACCGAAAACGAAGACTTTTCCACTGTACTAAATAGTGCAATAGTAAAGTCGACAATTCAGGACGTCAATCCCGAATTCTCACCACCAGCTGCAACCTTATTTTTCGTTTCGCTATTAGCTTCATCAGTGCCATTTCACATATATAAGTACTCAGGCAGGCACACTCTGACTAACAGACTTAGCAACTTAGTTTGCAAACTCTACTAAGCAATGTGTCTTTGCCAAAGGATAGCAATTGCCAAAGGATAGCAATTGCCAAAGGACGCAAATGTGGCCACTATTGAATCAGTCCACATAAAAGCAAGAAAACCGTTGCTTTGTAAACAGAAAGGATTTGTCTCTTCGTTAGGATTTTTTTATTAGCTACTCTATTCAATGAGCACTGATAGGTCAAAACAACACGAATCTTGCAAACCAAACTTTTCCTGGCTATTTTGAAGGCAGCATTGGATATAAGTTTTATATCTTCCTTTTCGTCCCATCATGACGATTTTTACTCTCAGGAGTGAGTAAAAGAAAACACTTTCAGTACATAAATGTTTTCGCTACTTTGTACAATTTTAATGAGTTATTTATTTTTAATACACATATATGTAATATAGGAAAATAATCAAACATTAAACGAAATGACTCACCATAAAGTGTTTAGCAAGCAAGTCATCAAATACATCACGCTTTCTCGGGATATTTACTTCAGTTGCATCTCAATGATGACGTCATAGCAGGGCTGGGGATATGTTTGTGCTGTATACGTTTCAAATAAATTTAATGTCTAGTGTCTACTGTACTATTCACAAGTGTGTAAGTAAATTTCTTAAAGTTGCTGAGAAGGAGGACATACTCTTCTTGTACCCACAGCGGGCTTAGCCATTTGGGCTAACCACAAAAACACTAAGGTCCTTTCTACCACTTCGACTACTAAAAACCTGATTAAGGCTCTGCTACGCAAAACTAAAGAAATATTAGCTTTATTTGGTTTTACGAAAGAGAAAATAATTAAAATTTTCTACTTTGCTTCAACCCCGCATTTGAAAATTGCATAAATTAACGAACTTCCAAAGAATATTCACTGATAACTTAGTTTGTAGTTGGAATATTGCTGTTGGAAAAGAGGAGGAGAATAATTTGGCCAACGACTTCCTCACATTGTTGGATATTCTTTATCTTTATTTAAGCGAAGAAGAACAGATGCAGCCAACTTTATAAGTATTGTTCTTATTAGATTATTAGCTCCCTGTGTCAGACACTTTCTATTAACGTCAGCTTGTGCATACATTGGCAATGTCATGTATTGCGATAATTTTTTCTAAGGTCAAGGTAAATGCTGTTATTTACTCGGTTGTTACTGCTAAACAATAAGAAATTTCTTCCATCCTCTGGTATTCCTGATGAGACTCCTCGAAGTTCTTATTCACCTGTTTTTCCCAGAGCCCGAAGCATTGAATTCTGAAATTAGAGGTTTAAGTCTTCCTCAACCCGGCTTTGCGACTTCGCTCACTTCCATTAAAAATAAGTAAAGTGATTCTCTTTGTTTCAGATTTCAAATGATGTTTAATATTACATTGGTTTAATCCACGGGCTCTTACCCTAAATGAATCTTAAGAGGTGGTAGTTATTTAGTAAATGCAAAGAGTTAGTCAGTTTGCCTAATCCCCGGTGTAAACATTTGGCAACGACATTAAGCCCTCGTACTATGTACTTTGTTTGAAGTAGATATATGCACCCAAAACACAATAGAGAGATGTATTATTTCCTCAGGCTGCCCATAAATCCTATGAGGTGGTCTTGGGTTTGCGGTGAATTGCTGAATCAATTTTTTTGTAAGAGCTTGTTTCTTCGCAGGTAGTGAATTTCTCTCTTTTGCCTTGTTCCAGTCTCTATACTTCAGCCATTTCTACTTCTGTTGCCCTCTCATACCGTCTTTCACAAAGAAAAACTATGAAATCTTATCATAGATAACAATCTTATTCAAGTTGTTTTCTTTTCCTCTATATTTACCATCTTCCACAATCTCTTTTCGGCATAGACTTCCACCCTAAGGAACATAGCTATAAAGGCAACGTTTTAATGAGGACACAAGCATAAACCGTAATCAGCCTCCCACCTATCTTAAATCTCTGTACAACCTGTCAACGTCTGCGAAATATAAAGTCTATAATAAACAGTTTCTATCACGGATCTTTTAATTGATTAATTTATTACGTAATTATTGCAGTTCTATATCGAATAATGGCAATTTAGAGTGAATTCATATCTCTAATATATTTTTTAGTTTGATGATAGGATTGTACTACCTCTTTGACTTTCCTTTCCTACTCGAACCTTACACTCCCTTTCATTTTTTTTCTCTATCGCTATCCCTCTCTAGCATTTGCAGATATTTGTACCTTTTTTTAATGTTCAACTCTTCCATTATTTCTCTTAAAGGATACATAATTCCTTCATAACTCACCATTTTGTTCCTCCTTATTACCAAAAATGAAATGCGTAAATCCATGAAGATATTATTGCTTAAATATCAACGTTCTTTTCGTGGTTTAAAGAACTTCATTCATATAAAAGCATTTACTTCTCCCTTTCGCAGCCTTTTCCTAGCTTTGACTGTGTTTGAAATAAACACAACAGGATACGTCTGATAAGAGCTACGACGTGATACATGGAAACACTCTATTAGAGTTCAAATTGGTTGCCCAATACTTCATACTATTTTCATGAATGTACAAACGTGGTCAAATATGTTCCCTGCCTTCAGTTCAAGAGGGGTCAGGGTTCAAATCCAGGAAGTACCATTGCTGACGTTAGAAAGGCATTCGGTCTTAAAAGTGCTCTTGCTCCAAACAAGTCCTATGTATATAGGCACCGTCTTAGCCCCAGCAAAGGAGAGTGCACGGCTTTAAAACCCATGATAGGGGCATCAAATCAATTTTTTTAGAATCAATCCAGCCTATTCCTACACCACTGCGCCTTTGTTTGTTATATTCAGGTAGCTTTTTCCAAACTCACAGTTAATGTCTTTTTATTAGCATATTTTAAATAAATACATTGAAACACTCACAAATATGAGTGTATATGAGGCTGCGAATTGAACAGTTATTCTAGTTCACAAATGAAAGACAATTACAAAGAAATAACAAATAAATACCCTCTTTTATAAGCGACTTACTGTTTTTCGCAATCCCTCCTATAGTACTGATTGAAAAATAATAAATTGAGCGACACGTAGATCACAACACAAATCCGACTATTTCACTGCTTTTCTTTGATTGTTTTGTTAATGAAGTAGTTTCAAAACCCAAAGTCAGTACTAGCACATACAGTAAAACCTACTTATAGCGGACATCCTATATAGCGGACATCTTTCCATTGCAGACAGTTATCTATATAAGGGGACTAAATTGCAGTCGAACTCTTCTGGCAAAGCCTCATTATAGCGGAAAATTTATAGCGTCTACCTCTGTATAGCAGACACCTCTTCTGTCTCTCCAGTTGAAATTTTTTTGCCCTTGGAAAAACTCTGTATATGGGGAATAAAACTGCAATATTTTTGGTTTTCGCAAGTTGTTTTGTTGTAAACATTTAGTAACAATACAATTCACCTCTTTCACGATCCCTTCTAGCTTCTTTTCTAACCAGTCTATAGCTTTTGCAAGAGCAAGAAAATGATATAGAACCGGAATACTTAACCAAGGCTTGATCAGAAGCAATTAGCCAAGTCGAAAAGTCTAAAATAGCTACATGTAAATAAGTAAATATTTTGCAGCTTTTTCATACCGTCTTAACTTTCTGCGGGAATTTTGTTTCACAGTTTTCTGCGGGAATTTTTTTTCACAGTTTTCTGCGGGAATTTTGTTTTACAGTGTTCTGAGGAAAGTTTTGCTTGAGTTTTGCTGCATCAAAACCTCAATTACCCCTAGGACCATTTTTCGGCCAAATTCAACAAATAGTGTGTTCACCTGGCTTTCCACTTTTCATCTAACTGTTTCTATTTGACTATTTGCTTCTAAGGGATTTTTCTTGGTTTCCTTCCTTAAATCCCTGACTTAACTATGAAATTGTTTTCCCCACAAATGTTCTCTTTTGTGTTTGTCTACCATTGACTTGCCGCACGTGCAGGAGATAAAAACATAATGTGTTTCTAGACATGAAAAGTCTTTGCTTAATTCGGCTCTTTTAAACTAAAATGTCTTACTTGTGGTCAATTTGCGACCTTGCTGCAACCTTTTAAATACAAATTTTGAACAGATCTGTAATACATTTGCGTGTAAAATACCATGATTTGCTGATAGAGACATGCTTGCCGGCAGGCAAAAATGTGCTTGGGGTCTTGAAACATCCTCGCCTCTCCTAAATCAAAATAATTTAGAGTAAAAGAAATATTTCTTATGATTGCAAGGGGTTAAAGGAAAACTTTTCCCAATACATTATACATCTACTGTGCACTTGAAAATCACAATTATCTACCGGTTGCGCAGTTACAATTGCTGTCTTTAAAGGGAGTGACCTTTTGACGGTCCAAAAGAAAAGATTCAAATTCATAGAGTTAGCATTTGTTATTCGGATTAGAGAATGATATTTTTATAAAATATATCTCGTTTTCTTTTTTTCAGTTGTTGCTTTAAGTACTGTGTTATGCTGTTCATTTATAAAGAAGAAGATGCAACTCTGGTATAAAAATATTCATTCCTCACTTCAGTGGCACTAACTCTTAAACTGCGTGATCATAGTCATAACACTATGAGACTTTTAAGACATTACAAGAATAGACAGAAGATGTACTTCGCGAAACAAACATTGTCTTTTACTGACTTTAAAAAATTTGCTCTTACCGAGAAACAATTGATGAGAAAAAGTCCTTGCAAATGGCAGTTAATAAACATGTTGAGACGGGTCATTTACATTTCAAAAAAAATAGCTTCATATAGTTAATAAGAAGAAAAAACATTAAAGTAAAACATTAGTTGAGTTACTTAAAAACTGAATCATGTTTATTGTACCCTACCTTTCAAATCTTGGGCGATCGACAAATGCCAACATTGCTAAACAGAATGTTGTTCACTTTTGGATTGAAATCCAATTATAATATAGTCCTTCGCAATCACATGAGACGTTCTTCGAGTTTTACTTGTTGCTACTAATGCTTTTGACACACCATCCTGTTCCTTGGCTCCCGTAACTGTCAGAAGCGATGCACAGCATGTATCTGACATCAATACATAGTTGTTGAAAACCTGATTTGCAGTTCAAGTAGCAAACAAAACTTGGTTTCACGTTTCTTGGGAGTGTTACATGAGAGTTGTTCAAAATATCCTATTCTTATAATGCAAACATATATTCATATTTTTACTTATTAAGTAGATATTTGGGAAGACGTCTATTTTAGATGGTTAAATTTAATCACTGGTAATTAAAAATGCGGAAAAGACAGCTACAATGCATGCTTTTGCTTCTGGAAAAGTTGCCTCCAGCAGATTCAGGAAAAGTTCTTTCTAGAACATTCAGATTAGAAAATATCAAAATCGTTGCAAGTAACATATGAAAATTGTACGGTTGCAAAAACTTATATTAAAAGAAGCTGGGTCGAGGAGCGCATTGTTTCCCTTCACTGTGTTGATACCGATGCGCACCAAACCAGTGCCACCTTGCAAACTCAAAAACAGCATGTCCACAAAGACAAAATCAACATCTCTTCTGCTTATGCAAACTGACAGAAAATTCTTATCACCTATCGGACATCCTTGGCACCAATTCAGCTTCCTCTTGCTTTTATTCATTTTGTGAGAGATATAGCTTTTCCAAGAAGAGATAAATATCTTAAAAGTTTTTCACTGGCCATCAGCTTATGTGGCCTTTCGCCAGAAATGCTCTCATTGTTTCGAGCTCCAATAAGCCTTCCTTATTGACAGCAATAATACTATCAATACTGTCTCTTAACGCAATCACAATTAGCCAAGTATAAAATTTGCTAGTCTCTAAGGCTTCTCCACATCAATAATAAGCTCATACCTGAAATAAACTGTAATGAACCACAAAAAAAATGTTGAACTTGTACGGAGGTGTTCAATATGAAATATGGCCTATTAACTTTTAGATATATCATTATCGATATCTGTCATCAATATCGAGCAAGGGATCAAAACCTCTCTCCCTGTTTTGATGAATGTGAGTAAGAAATGATCGTAACTTCAGGATCTTCTATCGTATGTAAGCAGAGACCAGCATATAACTCCAAATAAGAATGATGATACAAGCCGATAGTAAGCATTCACGTCCTACGACAGATTATCTCGGGCTTAAGTTTGATATTTTGCTCGCCCAGCATGTTTCTGTATTTGCCAGTTGATATGTCCAGATTGACATATATCCGACACGTATTAGGTCGTTGCCTATTGTAGGTCTTACAAAGAAAGTAGCTATGCAACCCAACCCCTGTGAGCGAGGAAGATACAACCAAGTAGCGGAAGATATCTTTTGAGATTGAATTCCTCTTTTTCTGCCGCTTTGTTATATTTTAACCATTAAATATTTTACTTGTCATCATTTGAAATTGTAATCAGCATGATTCTTTTTGAAGGCAATTACAGAATATGCTTCAATAGCTGCAACAATTTGCTAATTGACGGCTAAGTGGAAATGGGGTTACTATTTTGAAGAGACATGTATTTCTTTCTATTATTATCATAAAATTGAAGGAAATTAAAGAGGGCCACCTGGGTAAGTTGTCTTAAGCGACCTCTGTTTATATGTGAAAACGTGCCTTGAACGAGGCAACAAGTTTATCCTTTCACTTGACAATTAGAGTACAACGCTGACATGTATATATCCAGTTATAGGATCGCAGCAACCATTGGCAACGGAAGGAGAGCTATGCCATAGTTTTAATGAAAAATTCTGCACAGTGGATATTTAACTGGTAGCATTTGCTTCCTGGCTGCAGCCGTTGCTATCGCCCTGATCTGTAAGTTCTCTATCTTCCCAGATTGCCCCTTAAATTAAAAATATAAGGCTCTTTATCTTTATAGAAGATATTTTGGGGCAGGTCTTATTATAAACTTCTTCAAACACTGTTGCAAACCGGGAATTTAAAAAATAGAGTCTTAAAATTAAAATGGTCAACCAGTCTTTAGATCAGAGACTGAAAGGATGCCTATTTAAGTCAGTTACAGATATAGTCGTGAAGCGTCCACCCACCCCTCCCATTTCTCACAACTGGAGACACAATTAGGGCGGCTACTCCAACTAATCACTCATTACTCACATTTCATATATCTTTCAATTGTTAGTTTGCTTGCTTGGTGTACGTTCAAGTTATCATAAACACGTTTTAGTTAATCATTGACGTTTGAAGTTATGGTATAAGCCGTTATTGTCAATTATTTTTCTTCAATAACAGTTCATTATCCAAAACCTTGTGACACCTTGTCCCGTGAAGAAAACTAGTTGTCTTGTGCTTCGTCGACCTTAGAAAGATGTTTCTTTCGACACTTATCATAAATAGTATTCTCTTAACTCAATTATATATACCACCAGATTTCATGTACCCTTTCAGGTAAGAGTTTGATCCTGCGTCTCTTGCAAATAAGCAGTGAAAACGCTACTCTGCAAAATTTGCTCACACGGCACATGCCCAATGAGCATCTATCGTATACAACAATGCTACACCTTTGTGGGTTAGTCAGTGAGGAACAAAGCGTAGAGAGAGAATTCTTGCTATCTAGAACTTTCTTTAAGCTTTCTCAATATCACAATACTGAATACATCATTAATTCTCACCGTTGACCATTAGGGTTTCAAAACAATAGCTTTAATAAAGAGGTGACTTTATGGATGTGACAAGGTAATCAATTAAGAATCTCTAATATATGTCTTACAGGACATTGCAGGACTTTTTGCTAATGTGCTGAATGCAGTAAGAGGACAGTTGAAATCCATTTGGTGTTGAAAAATAAAACTTAATCTCAACAATTTAGGAGGTTTAAATTTCCTTTGACAAGTGTTAGCCAACAGGTTAACCTTTATGTAGTCTTAGGGAAACATTTTAAAGCCAGTAAGTGTACAATATCTGAATAAATAACAATTATATATGTTTTTACCATTTTAGATCATTTTTATTCTGGTGTATTATCGTGGAACTAGTTTTGTTGTTTGCAACGGGAAGCATCACATCGAGTTTGTGAAAAAGTCTATACTTGGTTCTTCTCGTTTTAAGTGACATCTATTCTGTGTTATTACAGATTTATTACCTGGATAGCAAGCTGCTTATATTCAACATTTCGTGTTACATGATTATGAAAAAATAACTATCCAAAACAAAAGAAAAAAATTAATTTTTCTATTTGATTGTGTTGTCCACCAATAAGTCTAAATGCCACAAATATGTTTCTCTAAAATATTAACTGAAAGTTTAAGGAGAGCCAAAGCATGTAAAAATGTAGCAAATGTTAAAGATACAAAATCTTTTTACCGTCGGTTTCCTAGAAGCCCCCTTCCCTTTCCGTGCGCCAGTTATGGTTAACTAATAGAAATAATCCGCCAAGCAAAGCTGATATTCAGTATAAGTCAGTACAGGTTTTCAATTATTTTCCATAATGGCGTCATAAATACCCCCTACAAGAAGCTGCAAACCACCAAAGCTAAATATATATGGCTAACTATCTTAAAATGGATAGCTTTACATTTTGTACGCTTTACAATGAAAATAACCAAAATCGCTTTACATAAAAACAAGAAAAATTATTTTTTCGCAAAATATTTAAAGTGCAAGCAAAGTAGGTCTGTGCACTCTTGTTTTTGTTCATATAAAAGCCAACTTGATAAAGCTTCGAGCTAAGGCAGTATTTCATCAACGGATTGTTTACTAGGGTTAAAGTACTTGCTAAGTTTTGGCTACGCTGTAACAGCATTGTCCTCAATACCATAGATAACGAATATTCAAAGAGCTAATAGATCAAATAGCAACTCTACTAATTCCCATACTTAACAATTAAAAACTATAAGTGAATTTCAAGTTCTTCCTTAAAATTGAAAATATTTATTCAGATTTACAAGAATGCACTTTGAATAAAGAGCGCTGTAATGCGAAAAAGATATAAGAATGATAGGTGCTGTACCTCAAAAATACTATTTAATTGTCCGGATCTCTGGATATAACGGATATAACCTAACACCTTTCTATGATGAATAAACAGCATCGGTGATACTGAAGTGCTGAAGTTGACAAAACGTTTGTTTGCAGAGTAGCCGTTGCATAAGAAGTTATTGTTATGTATAGTAGTATTTATTGAATAATCTTTGTGATGTATGACATTAGATGCAAATTGAAACATTTACTTCAAGATTCCCTTTTGATGCTAGCATAATATAGTCACACTGCCAATATTCTCTTTTTCTAAAGTCAGATACATTCAAGAAATAACCGCAAAGTGTAAATTCAGATTGACAAGTTTGTCATTTTGCCAAAATACTATATTATCCTACTAATAAGGGCATTTTACATTGACAATATTATTAGATTTAAGAGATAGCCAAGATCCTATGATGAGTATCTGGTGGGATCCAAATAATATATGCAATTTCTCTTGTATTTGTCTGGCAGCTCCATCCTTGTAAAAATTCCATGTTCAACGTGTTACGGATTAATTTTTATTGTGTAGAAACATTTTGCCTTCCTGTCGGATTTAAAGTAGGTCTAATCTTCATTGGCCTAAATACTGACGGCCTCGGCAGTGCTGCATTTACTGTGGCTAACACAAATCATTGGAGACTTTTCAAGGTCGAGTTTGTATAAAAAGACATGATGTAGTAGATGTAAAGGTGGTCAAGTGATCAGCAACCGACATGTAATCGTAGGATTATGTTTTTCAAAGTTTCGATACCTGGTCCTACTGAAATATCGTCAGGAAGCAGGGCAATTTACGCCAAAAACCAGAAGGTTGTCATTGTGAGTACTTTGTTCAAACAGAAATAGTCAAAACAGTAGGTTGGCACTCATCAGGAAGTAGTAATCATTATTGGATTGACTTCAATTGTATATTTTTATGCAGAAAAGGCAACTATCAAGTCTAAAAGGTGGCAGGTCACGTGTTTTTCCTGGAGCAGAACATGAGTACTGAGCACAAACTATACATGACTACAATGAAACTCAACTACTCTCGCATAAGGATGACAGGTTGAAAAGGGTGACGACATTGATAAGCTAAAAGATCCTTAAATAAAAGAGGAATTTCTATCAACGACTATCTCTCTTAGTTCTTAATGAAATATATATAAATGATTTTACTTCAAAGTTGCAAAAAGCTACCACGGAAACGACTGCAGAACTCGTTGGGCAAAAAAACATAATCAGAAACCATAGATCACAAACGAAGATTTGAAACGAAAAAAATCAGACAAGAAATACCGAAAAATCAACGAGTGCTTGAACACAATAAGAAGAAGACGTGGATAAACAAGAGATGTAAGTAAATTGCGACCTCTTGCCATCTTAAAACAACAAAAGCTGCTTTCAGCACAGTTAAAAAAGCTTTTAGGTAGAAGATAAGAGAAAAAATGTTTTTAGGTAGAAGATAAGTTTGGGAAACATCTTACAAGGCTGGATGATGTCACTGAAAATTGAGACAATTGTGTAAAAAACCTCTATAATAATCAAAAGAGTACTTTGGATGACAACTTCAGCAAAATATTTTAAGAAACCAGTAATAATAAGATAGAAGATTGAAGCAACAATCAAAAATTTGAAACCAAACATAGATCAAGGAACAGATAACATTTCAATAGGACTTTTAAGGTGTGATAAAGGCAAAATGATCAACATCCTTATGATCAACCTGCAACCTTATATTAAACAGTAGAAACTAACAACTAAATGGAGAAAGTTTATTTCATGCCATTACCAAAGAAAGGGAACCCAAGGAAAAACAAGAACAACCAAAGAATACGTATAATCAGCCACCAAAGAAAAAATAGTACTCTACGTTTTTTTCTCAACCGAAGAAAACAAACTAAACTTTGCATACTCTCGGAAAAAAACATGCATCACCTACAACCTCTCTAACTGTACTTTATTGATCTCAAAAAATCTTTCAATAAAGTCTGGAATCAAGCACTTTAGATGATTATGAGGAAGTACAGAGTCAGGCCTTGCATCGTCAACATAATCACATCACTTTGTGGACACGCAAGGAGCATGGTGCTGGCGAAAAAAGAGGAAATAGTTTGAAGGAAAGGTAGAAGTTTTCCAGGGATGTGTTTTTACACTATATCAACTTATCCCTAGTGTTTATCGTGACAAAAGCTATAGAAAATCTTGGAGGTAAAGTGACACCTGATTGTTAATTTACGTTTCGCAGATGATATTAATCTCATTTCTTATGGTGAAGATGATTTACGATCTTTTACTGAATATTTTAATAGAAGCGCCGCAAAGTAGTGGATTGAGATACAGGGTGACACAAAAAATGGTCATCACCTAAGCTTGAATATCTTTTGAAACAATCAATCAATTCTTTTAATTTTCCAGATTAACTAAGAGGAAGTAATGTTCGGAGATTCTTCCAAATTTGAGCTTCAAGATCCCGTGGACTACTGAGGGTAAGACGTTTATAGTTGAGGCTTATTTGCGGCTGAAGTCTATCCATGCAGCTCAGTTTTAAGTCAAAGACCGTTTCGGATGTCGAGAATTTCCCTTCGACTCAATGATCTACAGATGGGTCAACAAGTTCAGAACCCATGGGACTGTGCATAACCTCAACAGTAAAGACGCTAACAGACAATCACACTCTGGACGACCGAAATCATCATAGACACTACACAACTTTGCTGCAGTCAGAGACAAGATTTTTATCTGTGGGGATACCTTAAGGACAGGGTGTATGGCAACAACCCCCAGACCATCCCTGACCTGAAGGCAGCAATCATAGCACCCATAAGAGCGATCCCGAGGGATGAATGCGGAAGGGTTATTGAGAACTTTGCCCGCCGGATCCAAGTTTGCCTGCGTCGCCGGAGAGCTTATTTGAAACACATTTTGGAGCATCAGTGAAGCAAAGAGTATTTGTAGTACAGACATGAAACTTTGGGTATGTCTGCTACATAGACTTGACCAAACGTGGCTGAAGTTTTGTATTCATCTAAATAAGAGTTCGGAAGATATTTAACTTTTTGTGAAGACCGGTTTTTTTGTGTCACCCTATAAGTGCTGAGAAAAGATTTTGGTCACTGCAAAGGAGAATGTCAACTTCAACCAACCGATAATGATATCAAATCAGAAACGAGAGCAAGTGAGCACTTTCAACTATCTTTGAAGGTCGTCACAACAAAGAGATGAACCAAACTAACACAGACATCGGCGTGCATGGACAAGTTCCTTGGAAAGGAGGGAGACTTAGGGCATCTTGGCTAACGAATATTAGGAAATAAATTTGTGTGCCGCTGAACAAAGGCACCAAAACTACTAGTGACTTCAAAAGTCGAAGGCAATGATAGATGCTAGGAAGGTGCACGTACAGCCATCTACGCTTTACTGACATTAGCACGCATGGGGCCATGTTTGTTCAACATGTCTTTGCTACTCTCGCATATGCCTTCAACTAGTGTGCAGTGTATGTTGTCTTCAATTTTTCAGTGCGGAGTCTCTACTAATAACGGAAAAAGTGAGGAGCTAGATATTTGGTTGAGGTAGGGGCTATTACCATATGGTGCATGAAGTCTTTCAGGATGTATCAACGGTCAGGAGAGTACCACTGCAACTCTTACTACAAGCGTGGATTCACCCCTGTGGAAAAAGTATGATGTGGACCGGTACTGAAGAAATTGGGGCCACACTATGTATTTACTGCTATAGTTTAGATATGACATATATATACAGAAGAGTTGAGATAAAACTGCAACCTCTTCATGTTAACCGTTGTAAGTAACGAAACTGAAGGAAACAGGTGCTATATCCAGTTGTACTAATGACATAATTGTATTGCTGAGATTCAGAGAGATGACTTTCACTGTATAGCATAATCATCACGAGACTAAGAATTCATGAAAATTAATAGCAGATCCTGATACTTTGAGCATACAATGTACGGACATTGTATAGAGTATGCATTTT
Organism: Carybdea cf. marsupialis auct. non (Linnaeus, 1758); assembly: GCA_010016065.2. Taxonomy (NCBI): domain Eukaryota; kingdom Metazoa; phylum Cnidaria; class Cubozoa; order Carybdeida; family Carybdeidae; genus Carybdea; species Carybdea cf. marsupialis auct. non (Linnaeus, 1758). Next base: position 13,938 of record JAAAKL020005497.1, read on the forward strand.
AGACCTTTTTATCAGCTACATGTCCTACTCAGTGAACTAGAGTGGGCTTGGGTTAGTAGACTACGGTCGTAGTCTTCAAGCATCCTCAGCATGACACAGGGGTGACAATGCTCATCCATCGAAACCCCGGTAAAATCCACCAGCTCTTACCACTTGCCCTCACATGAACGGAGTAGTCCTTATGACTTTAGTAAAAATAAATTATTGAAGATTCCAAGAGGTGGCTAAAATTAGCATTGAGGAGTACCACTGCTTAGACAAGCAAATAAAGAATATCAAAATATTTTCAAAATAATATCGTAAAATTCTTAAGAGGGATGTACTTCTGATTTTCAAGGATCCCACTCTGTATTTACTTACACTTGATTGTCAATTTAGAAAAATCAAAAATTGAAACAATAATCTTAAAAGTAACATTACATCATAATAAATGACTGAATAAAATGAATGAGTAGAATGTTGACAAATATTGCAAATGTTTACCACTGTTTGTAGAAAATGGGTCTCGGATCAAGGTTGACAAAAATCTAAACAAAATTTAAAAATTAATCAATGTTCAAGGAAGCAAAGGAGCCTTGGTCGGAAAAAAGTACCTGTAATATACATGATAAAGCATGAGGACTGACTAATGGGAAACATGGGTAACAGGCAGTAGATTTGTGACGAATATCGATAGGAACTGTATAGGAAGGAAACGATTGCAGAAAGATGGTCAGGGTATGTTATGGACCTGTACTATGGCGCGAAATATATAAAGTAGAGGAAGTGAATGATGTAAATGGTTCACAGATCATTATTAAAAACTTTGCATAAAGCACTAAGGATGAAAGCAGGTGATACAGATTAAGGCCATAACCACCGCAACCATATCGAACAAATTATAATGTAATGATATCAAGTTGGAACAAGGATGGGAACCCTGGACCCACACAATAGCGACTTGTTGCTCTAGCAACTGACTTAGCTACCTGTGATAACATAGTTCTCTTTTCTCAATTCGCCAAATCAGCTCCAAGCCTACTTCATTTGGAGACTAAATTCTCAGCGTCATGTGACTTAACCATGGAAGGACTGTAATCTGACCCATCAATTTGCCCAAAGTTATTTAAAATTACTAAGGATCATAGAAAAGAGAGGGTTTCCAAATTTCAATTTTGAAGAGATACTAGACAAAAGTGAAAATGTCACCACAGGGATTGGAACCCGAGACCCGTCTTGTTGCTCTACCACATGAGCTTTTGTGAATGGTGTTATCACGGTTCACTTTTGTCCACTCAAATCCTTGTGGTGACATTTTCACTTCTTTCCAGTATCTCTAAAAATCTAAGTAGTAAATGGTCTATCACGTTCACTGACGTTAATCAGCTAAAAATGAGATTAAGGAATAAAGAGAATATAATCAACTGAGACTCGGGGCTCAAAGTGAAATACAAGTGTCACAATAAGCACAGTGTGATAATTAATTAACTGATGAGAGTAACGTCCGTGTATCTTGACGTTTGGGATCGGAAGAGGAGTCGAGTCACATAACATGACTGTTAATACGTGATTTCCAATAAAGAAACTGGAATGAAGAAAGGTACCGGGTGTTTGTGAGATAACAGATGAAATGCGCCAAACTTTAGATGTAAAAGGAACTACCGTAATAGCAAATCTAACTAGGATGACAAAGGAGGCCAGAAGCTTGCCAAAATATTGGGAAAACACTGTCTTTGTAAAGCAGCTTAAGAAACCGAAAGCTACAGACTTTAATGGTACTATGGCGTCATGTTATAAAGATCTTGGAGACTTTCATCATAAGTATGATTGAGACCGTGGCAAGAAAGACAAACAACAGTGACTTTGATTTCCGTATTGGGATGGTAACTAGGAAAACAAACTTTCATTCATGTTCGTTCTTGACAAGTATTTTGAACTAAACCTAGAATCTTTGTTTATATCATTGACGATCAGAAAGCATAGGACCTTTTCTGATAACAGAAACATACAGAACAACTAGGAAAAGCTGATATGAAATGAAAATACATTCCAATTATTCAAAACCTTTGGTATGGTTTGCATTCAAGAACTTTATCTAGAGAAATTTGAAATTAAGTTACGTGACGAAGGAATGACTTTTCCTCCGAAACTTTTAAATCTTTACTTTGAAGAGGTCTTCAGCAATTTAGTACACTTAAAAGGGCTGGACATATGAGAGGCACATATAAACAACTTGGGGTATGAGGATAACACAGCATTTGTGGCAAACAGTTAAGTCAACTTTCAGAGGATAGTTGGGAGGAAACATAAAGGCCCTCGGGCTTTTCATGACTGGTAAAAAAGCAAACACCACGTTTCACGAACGTGTAAAAGTGGACAACTATGGCACCTGTGAATGTTGCAGAAACTATATAAGAAGAAATGTAAATTCATGCTAGGTAAACTCAAATTCCAACACAAAGTACGTGAGTACGATACGAAATCTTGCAGAATTCTTAGTTAAACTATCAGCTATTGAGTGAATGCTACTTTTTTTTGCTAGATTTGGTGACATCACAGCACTGATGGAGGAAAATTGTAACAAAGATCTCCTCCTTCTAAGGAATATGATATTGCGCTTGCCTTTCCTTTCTTCATGAACGGTGAAAATGTTTTCCCGTTATGTACTGAGTCTCTAACGTTTTACAACTCGCAAAATAAACAAGTTGGGCCCAGTGCCTTATAAAAAATACAAGATAACTACTTTTACAAAAACGTTTTACACACGTTTTTTACACAACAACTACTGCATTTGTTTTTCTACTTGATTTTATTGGATTTTCTACTCATGTGCTTGCTATCAACCACTTAAAAAAGTCTTGGACATTCACAAATTTCTCTTTGTGAAAAATGGTATTCTCTGTACTGCTTTAAAAGGCGGGGTACCTCACAGTACCTTCAATACTAAACATTCTTTAGGTATTACATAAGGGGAGACCATGAAGTGATGATTACGGATGACTGTGACCTCGTCAGTATACATTATACAATATTTGTACATGCTGCAGGTCAACGTCCATTATCATGAGAATCGAAAGAATTCTAGAATTACATTATGACGGAGTCATACACCTATTTATGGCATACTTGGAAACATTGACGTAGAAATAACTTCATGTCTTTAAAAATTTTCTGACCATGATATGGTTAACAATGAATGTAAGCCGTAACTTTGTTTGACAAAACTTTGTGCAAGTACTTTATTGCGTCAGCATTGGGAGCCACAGTGTATCTTCAACAATTTGACAGGAAGGAACATTCTGTACCTCAATAACAGAAACAGCTAATATCAAAGAAGCCTTCAGGCATAATATCAATAATCAAAGTAGCCGTCTTACAGTTATCCCACGCTTACATAATTTCCTTTAACATGAGACTAGCATCAAAACAATTGTCACTTCTTGATATAGGTTAACAAATATCAATAAAATTCAGTGAATGTTTGTAAGGAGGCTACATTTAATACCAATGTCCTTTGTTATAACGATTTAAGGGCATTCCCGCTAGACTTCAACATCAGTTGAGATTCCCATTCGAACCTTGTAATTGATGATGACGCATTGAGTATACAAAACGCAGGAGAAGTATTTTAATTAGACTTATTAAAATGCAATATTGATGTTGAAGGAAATCAGCTTGACGTCACCAATATAAGAAAACGAGCGAGACTGAAAACTTTCCCATGCCTTACTTGTGTTAAACAATGCATTTGCTTACGTAATTGATAATAGATTTCGTATTATTCTAAGGGACTATCTGCTAAACGATGCAGATATCTATAGCAACATTTGATAAGAAGTACGATTTCTACGCCTGGTAAAGATTCGCACAATATATACAATTGACAAGATTGATTTGCCTTATCAAAATAGATATCTTACATCTGCTGCCATAGTGTAATGATCAATTGAAAACGTTTTGATTGCCTGAAGTATTTTCTCTCCAAAGTATGAATTTTAATTCTGCAGGTATTCCCCCCATGAAATAACATCCTAAGGCCAGAAGTTGCACTTCTGAAATATTCATATAATGAAATAAACAATCGACATATCCATCTGTCAGCTAAAAATGAACCATCTATAAAGTTTATGATTTCATCTTTCTCAAATTCTGCCCATCTATTATCATCATTCGTGTCCTTGTATGTGCGTTCAAGAATGGCAGCGTGCGTTACTGATGTAGACAAACAGAGGCGTCTAGACGTTGTTACAATGTTGACGTAACATTATTGAAAAACAAAACAATTATACACAATTTATCTGTAACATGATTACAACAGGCTAATCACATTGCATCCCTTGTCTACTCATGGACCTCAAATACATTCAAACAAAAACTTCAAACAGAAATTACAAATAATGCTGATCATTTCTTTGTCAACTCAAAAGCTTAGTTGACATTTTTAGGGAAGAATGTTTGAAGATTTACTAAAGAAAGGTTGATATCTCCCTCTGTATATTTATGCTTACATGTAATCAGATTACTTCAGATTTCTGCTTACTTAAGATTGACAAGTTTAAGATATCAATTGATTAGGAATCTCGTATAAAGTACGCTAAATAGTTTTTCTAAATATGCCAACACTTCTCATTTGACTTTCAAATTCGAACGGCACAAATTTCGACAAATAAATTAAATATTTAAGTCAAAGCTGCAGATAAGAGGAAAGAATTACATTTGTTGCTACTTTCTTTCAATAAATAGATGCTCCGTGGCTATTGTGGACATCACATTGCGCTCAAGAGGGAATGAAACCAGCAGTTGGTAATGTTGTAGCTCCCACAAATGTAATCGGCAGTGGTAATTGATGTTAGTTGACATATTTAGGGAATCTGCAATGGACGATAGAAGTGAGTTATTTTGCTTAATTTTTGGCAGACTAAAATCTAAGGTATTTAAGCTTCACAATAGTTTTTAGTAATCCTGAGTGAATAATACTTCTAGGTGTAAAAGAATGACTCGATCAAGATAGCTATCTGACTTCGCGATGACATTCTGCAAAAAGCAAATAGCAGGTAGTTGAAGACTAGTTATTAGTACTCTGATGGATAGATAATACATAAGACACTGACAATCGTAGAATGTGCGTTGTACATGTGCTCAAAAAATTGAGGTGTAGGATGTAGATCCACAACGAATTCTAGTACTAGGTAGAGGTAAGGAGACTACTATTATTACTATTATTATTATTATCATTATTATCATTATTAGTAGTAGTATTAGTAGTAGTATTACTATTATTATTATTATTGTTAAATTATTATTATTA
>JAAAKL020005498.1:9067-19221 GCA_010016065.2 Carybdea cf. marsupialis auct. non (Linnaeus, 1758)
TATTTCAAGATAAAGGAGTGCAGATCATCAATTGCATAGTCTTGTATTTCAAGATAAAGGAGTGCAGATCATCAATTGCATAGTCTTGTATTTCAAGATAAAGGAGTGCAGATCATCAATTTCATAGTCTTGTATTTCAAGATAAAGGAGTGCAGATCATCAATTGCATAGTCTTATATTTCAAGATAAAGGAGTGCAGATCATCAATTGTATAGTCTTGCATTTCATCTAACTTCAAGATGACATACAAGGAGTAATCTTGCTTGTTCCCTGTCCAATAGTATATTTATGATAACAAAAAACATGAACTACCATTACTTGGTCCCCTTTACTCTTTTACAAATAGCGGTCTGGATATGATCTTACACGGACAGATTCTTCAAACACTGAGTTTGCACAAAAGATCTTTCTCAATCTATCAATCTGCAGATTCTATCACATCATCTAACCTAATCGTATATCTCATTAACGACTTTTAGAAATCAAAGTCTGGGTATCATTTTCAATGTGTATTATGTAAGATGAAACAGACAACAATCTTTTTCAAACACAAATCATGCTGGTTTTGCCAGGCTGAAAGGCTGTACATGCAATTTAACATCCATTCCAATATATGTCCACCAGTAAAGCAGATGTCTTCACTAGTACAAGTGGTAGAGCAAATACTGTAGTGTAAATTATGAAATGAAAACAAACTTCAGCGTCTGAAACTTTGACACGGTTGTTTAAATTATTGGTGCAAGGTCAAGAAATCATTAGTGGGGCCTGGGTTTGAATGCGTTGCTTTGGTGACGTGGACCGCCGAAATATAAGAAAAACGTACTGCCTAATTAGTAAACTACAGAATAGTTATCATCACGCTCTTGTTGGACAATGCAAATCAACGAGAAATACCTCAGAACAGAGAACAAACTCGACCTTTAGTCGCAACGTCAAGACAGAATTTTTTTGTAACTTACACCAGATTGTATTATGTCGCCTGATTCCTGTAACACTGCAGCTTTGCTGTCTCCAAATACTTGACTATTCTTGATTAAGTCATCGTCCACCTCACGCCATTTAGGTCGGACAGCCCCAACGACTTAAAACATAAAAGGAAGAAAGCTTATTCATGACAATTTGTACTTTGTCATACAAACACAAAGTTTGTGAACTAACTCTTCGCGATTTCCAATGAGAAGTATGTAGCAAAATCTCTCATGATCATCAGTGTGTTACTAAACAGAAATGTACAACAAAGAGTTTTGCACAATAAATCAACTGTTTAAAAAGTTACATTCCCGTTTAACACAAGGGCATCCGTAAAATCACGTGCACCTAATATGCATCAATCCGATCATATTTTTTGAATCAAGAAGGCCCAATTCATTTCAATCAGAACTTTAGTTTTGTAGAGAATTGTCGGATGTTAACTGGAAAGGGGTTCTTTGGGAGCAGATGTATGAAGTTCTGAGAATCTTGCGGTGAAAGTTTAGGGCTGCACAGGGGTGGGTCGAATCTGTCAAAAGAGGGTTATAGGCTACAGCAAGAAGGTTGTGTTATGACAACTTAACATTATCTAATGCCGCGATGAAATAAATGGAATCAACTGGTAGCCTTGATGTTTCAGTCATGAAAGAACTGGTCTGGGGATGTCAGCTATACATTAAGATACAGCTTATCGATGACCAAAGCAATTACTCTGTATTTCAAATGTATTCTTTAAGTTTCTGTATTACTTTCATAACAGTGAAGTTTCTGTACCAAATAACAGACATTTACCTGAGAACATGTGTATTGTCTAACCGAGACAGCTATCTACTGTTAAATGCCATCCCATACCAAAGATACTACCCAACTGTAACCTTAATGACTATCAGAGAGACAATTCTTCCGACTGAAAGCCTCATTCAACATCCAGGCCATTCAATCCATGGGTTTCGTATCTATTTAACGTTTATACTGCAATGTTAAAGACAAGATTTGTCAACAAATATCGGTACTTACTATTGACTAATGCCCCTTTCTTTACCCATTTTCCCAGCAATACTGGCTCAGTCGCTAAGGTTGCTGTTACAATAACATCTGCATCTTTCACAGCTTCTTCAACTGTATCACATGCAATTGCTCCTAGTTCTTCAGCAGCACGGACAGCTTTCTCTTTCGTTCTGTTCCAAAGTCTCACCTAAATTAAAAATACTTTGAGTAATTGTAAAGTACGATGATCATTTAGATCTGCCGAATTTACATTCATACATATTGGCCGGAAGTCCCCAACAAAGATCAGCTAATGTCTGTAAGAGCATGAAATTGGTTATTCTAAAATTAAGAAACTTCGCTCGACACTAAACTGTATACAACAGTGGCCACGTCCTTTTTGGCCAAGGTCCAGTTTGTCTTTTCCTAACATAAATTCATAATATCACTTAACTACAGTTAAAAGCCATTCCTACTAATTGCAATTCTTGATATGTATGTCATAATTATCACGTAACACTACATTGTCTGCAAGTCCTCACCTGAATATCGTCACCAAGTCCGCTGGCCCAAACTCACTTCAAAAGGGTCCATAAGTGGATCAAGGTTGATAATGCATTAACTTAACAGACAAATTCGGAAACCAATTTTCGGCTAAAAAAAGTTGTACTCTTACAACTAAGATTCCACTTAAGCAATGGGGTAGAGGATCCATTCCCTCTGACCTCATCATACATAACTGAACCCTGGGAGTAATTTACTAAGAAACTGAATGTCAGCAATATCCCTAGCATAAGATATAATATATCATAACGGCAGACGATTTGATACTTGAATGCAAAAACTGATCATGAGGTAGTACGTGCGTCCTTTGTCGTTGCAAATGTAGTAATAAGATATCATAATTACTTGAGCTTCCAGTATGAGAACTTGCAAAAATGGTGGAATTATTTACGCTCAATCACACATCATCCTTAAGCTTATCATAAACAAAGTGCATGTGCCTGTGTAATAGAGAAAAGATAAAAAGTCTCTGTAGAGCAGTGGCCAAAAAGCCTGGCTGCGAACATTTGGATTGCTTGACCTTCATGGATTGTAAGTCGTCTGTTCAGAAAAATGTTTTCCAGCACTGATACAGAAATCAATCTAAGTGTTCTTTGTTTTCGAAAAATAACCCTAGGATAAGTGCGAGGGCTTGTATCAGGTCGTAAGGCACTTCATAGTGAAGGGGATTGTGAGACTAGAGCGGATCAAATTTTGCAATAACGTTCTATCACCGTCGATCTAGTATAGCTCTTACTTAAGAGGTCCTTGTTTTATAATTTGAGTTTACTAAACATGACTGCTGTCGTCAGTTAAAAGCGATTTAGTGAAACCTATAACTTTTCGCTTGTTTCCATTTAAATACATAAATAGATAGATAAATAAATAAATAGATAAATAATAATGATAATACAGCAAGGATTCTTCGGAAACTACTTGCATGATAATAGAGCCACTTTAGCTTACTGCAAGTACGACAGCTGGCACGACACCATTTTAATATTGCGCCAATCATTTACAGTATCTCATAACTCTACAGTAGTCTCATAATTTTCCCTGTCAGTTTTGGGATGGCACAAAACCATAGGGATCCATTCGATAGATTTTGCTAAATAATTCACATTATCACGAAAAGCCACCGTGGTCTAGTGGATATGTTACTTGCCTTCAGTTCAAGAGGGTAAGGGTTCAAATCCCGGAAGGGAGGGCATCCGGTCTTACAGAGCTCTGTGCTCCAGTAACAAGTCCCATATACATCACCCATCCTAGCCCCTGCAAAGGGGAGTGCACGGCGATAAAGCCGCATCATCTTTCATATTATCAAGAAAAAGGGAAAATAAATCTGATCTATACTTTTCTACCTGAGTGATTCAGTCCTAAAACTAAAGAACAGATGGCAATAAAAAAGAGTTTTGATGGCCTTGTACCGCATCTTTTGGCACTCTATTCAAATAAGGTACCTATTCAAAGAACCTACACGAGTTTTTAATTAGTACGCCGGGACTTTTAAATCACTTGACGTACTTAGGAGTTTAAAGCACGCAATCATGCATCCAATTTCATACTAAAACATAGCACCAGGTTTAAGAGAGAATAGAAACCGCGTTGGGCTATAGATATAGGACATTACATAACGTCTTCGTACCTTTATGTTTTCATTTCCGTACTGTACCTGTACTTGGAATTTAATGATGAACGAATGACTCATTGGATCTTTGCACCAGTGTTTTTATGTTTGTAACCCATGTACCTCTTTTTCTGATTCGCAGAGTACATTAACCCTTAGCTGCATATCAGTGTCATATCGCGATATATAATACAAGTGATAAAAGTAAAACCCAAATGAATTTACTTGTATCAGGCTAGAATATACTGAAGTGTACCTCCAGTGGTCAGAAATTTTATGACATTTGTTTATTGTACTGACTTGAAAAGCCTCCGCCTATTCTTTCTGCCGTACGTTGCTGCACTGCTGGCCGTCGACATATTTGCCTCGTATTGAATCTTTCCAGCATCAACAACTGAAATTCCCTGTTCCTTATGACGTCAATTTCGTTCCTTACGATGTCTAAAATTGCCTCGTTCTGGAAAATATCCATTTAAAAATCAAGTTTAACTACGGAAAACTGTACTTGAGACAATAAACTAACGTGCCAGTTTGAAACTAATTGAACAAAACATCCAACAATTTCTGACCACTGGAAGTACACGTAAAACATTCTAATCAAATGCAAGATGATACTGTCAGTGGAAATCTAGATCCGATATCATATCCACCATGAATGGATTAGTAATGAAAGTGCGGTGAAATACATATCGGCCCATTGGCAATGGTATGTTTTCTCTGGGATAGAAACGCACAAAAAACGGGTGTTAAAAATGTGAGGGAAGATTACGACCATCTCATACACTCATTGCCGTTATGATATTTACCCGTGGTAAAGAATCTTTGCTTTACAATTCATTATAGGAACTCCATGTTGCATGACATTTTTTGACTTCACTGCGGGCTGAAACTTAATTGGAAATACAGACATATTAAAAATGCTTAAAACTGTGCATACCTCTGTAAAGTTTCTAACAAGTCTCAACAGTTTTACGTGACAAACTCCTTCATGACCGCATCCAATTACTGCCAGCTTTGAAACGTTTTCCATGCTAAGGTGCTGAAGTAATATTGAATAAAAACTCTTTTAGATTTTAACGGTTAGGCTTTAAGAATAACACAATACACCATAATACAATAAGATGCACCGTATATTGTCCTAAACATTACGCACAGGCAGCACAGGGGTACCTGAGGTTGAAAAAAACGCAATAATAAATCTTCTTCAATTTTTTCTTCTTCAACATCAGTTGCTGATCACTGCGAGGCTTTCATAATTTTGACGAAAAAAAATCAACATTTAATCATTCTTTACAGATAGTAATATGTTCTGGTGATTTCATTTGTACCAAAACTGTACTAATGGTCAACGATCTAAGTAACAAGTCAGTTTTCTAATGAGAAGCTCAGCTACAACACTATAATTCTTTACAGTGCAGCGATTCCACAGTCACCTAACAATTGAGTAGCAGGTCTGGATATCAATCTGACTGCAAAGTACTTATTGGCCGAATTATTTGCAAAAAAAGTGTTTTACGGTTGATTCTTTGTTGACAATCTACTACGAAACCTACAAAGTAAACGAGACACTTACCTGACCATGGCAAAATCGGGCTTTATAACGAAAGGAACTTTACAATAGAAATATTTTCTCTTTCGATACATAACTCTAAGAAGCATATTACCCTTAATGAGATGAGTTTCATATGAAGCAATCACACATGCTAATGACTAATAACTACATGTACTTTTATAAAACATTTCTTTTCCTAATGGGAATGCATGGAAAAAGGTACTTAAGGAGGTAATTATAATGAAATCTGCATGAAATGCAGAAACGACTCCATGGCTGGAATAGGCACTGCCAGTTTAGAATGAGGTGGAACCGTAAAATGGATGCATTTCCTTGTCTAAACGGGAAAAGATACAGATTCTAACATCGTACTGAATGCAAAAGGACTTGTTTAAAAGGAGCTGAAAGCTAGTACTTACAATACTGCTGTAATCAATATCGCCTCCCTTTAAAACGTTGGAAAATAAATTGTAGTCGCTAGTCGAAGAGTTGCTGTCCACTTCAAGAGTTTCTTAGAGGCACTTTCTTAAACTAGAAGGTTGGTTATATTAGTAATTTACTTACATTATCTAAGTTGTCTCTCCATCGAAGATCATTTTCGTCATTTTTAGAAATCAAGGTACTACAGAATTGAAGCCTTGTAACTGTTGTAGCTAACAGAACGTAATCGATTATAATATTTACGCCTTTCTGTCACAACCCATTCAGTAAAAACAAATCTGTTTCACCTACAACAATACAAACAACCGTATTTGCATAGCAAAGTCACTTCTAACTGTCGACATGCTTTCATTGCTAGGATTTAGTCTCAAAGTTTTGTGCTACACTAATGAGTCCACAAAAAGCGAAATAGCACTGTCTGCCGGTTGAGTACATTTACGTCCTTAATACATACAAATATTTTGTGTAGTCCAGACCTCAAAAGTCATCTGTGTCGACTCAGAGAACTTGATATGTAAGTAAATTGAGTACATGACAAGGTAAAATCAATAAAAACCACTTGAAAGATCCTTCACTTTCATTAGGACACCGGACAAATCGATTAGACGGTAACGAAATAACGCGAAGGGTTTTGCAATGCAAACCAAGTACTTCTGGTAGAAAAAACAGAAATGCTTAACTGGCAACTTCTCCATAGCATCGAAGCTTCCTCTCGATCTACGAAACTTTGTCATGCAAGACGGGGATTACATACATGTAGATCGACGTCGATATTTCTTAGATACCAAGTCACTTAAAGATTAACTAGTTAGTGGTAGACTACAATGCATCAAAGACATTCTATAGAGTAGATATTACACATCACACCTTTGTTGCTGCAGCAGTTGCAGCTGAAGTCCTGATTGCTGATAATTCTTCAGCCTCTATTATCTGTAAGAACAAAAACAAACATTATAAATATTTCACATACAATTAGGAATTATGCGATACATACTTTAGGGCTTTTATAAATGAGTCTGCTTCTTCAAGAAAGTGCACAAGCAAGTACAAGTGGATACATAATAATGAAGCACTTTAAGATGATAGTTGGATACATTACATCTTCTAAGTTAACTCTTTCAATACAACTCTCAGCCTGGTGCCATAGATCGTTTAGGCATAGTGTCAGAAGCAATGACGATGGAAAATGAAACCCTGGTTCCTGTCTATTAAGCAGATTGAATGGTAGGGAAAGTGTGAAGAAAGTGTGAAGAAAACTCTCTATTCAGAAGTGGATGAACTTTACCCCATGACGCCCTACAAAGATGGCCTGGCGGATCATGAATAAGCGTTGTACACTAGTATTGATAACAACGTGTCTACTAAGACCGACTTCATTTGAAGCAATAATTACTTTCTTCATGGCAATAAGACATACCAGCAGCTTCAGGGGGCAGCCATTGGGACAAAATGTGCGCTCAACTATCAATCATGAAGAAAAACACTAGGAGGTTTGTCCATTGTTGCATCAACCTGAGTGTGATAATGCCCAATAAACTGCAAAAGTGTGGTTTGAATTAGCTTCTGCTGAACAAGAGCAGTTTGGACAATTCCTTTCAAAGTGCGATTGACATGTTCAAAACCTCATGTCACTGGGGATGTAAAGAAAATTAATGACTAAAATAGTCAGTGGAGCAACATTGAAAGGTCCTGTAATGTCAATAGCTAATTTTCTCCCTGGCATAGGAGAAACTTCAACAGGCTGCAAAGGAAGATGACTGGGATGATGAACTTTGACAGTAGATTAACCAACAAGGCATGTAGACAGACTGTATGGAACATCAGTGTCCATCTTAGGCTACAAATTGCATCCCTGAAGAAACTAATTACTTAGTGAAAGAAGACTCAGATGTGAGTCATGAAGTGGATCAAGTCAAAGCACAAGTGACTGAGGAATTAAAGGACAATCAGCTCAGTAGAATAAGCCCGAATGAATTGTAAGTTCATCACAAACTGTAAAATAGCACTGCATGGAAGAATCTAATTGCTTAGGGGAGGTAGGCAAACTGCAATCATGAAGATGTTGCAACGCGATAAGAATTGGATCCTTCTTGCAAAGAATAGAAAACTCCTTCAGTGTTAAGGAAGGCTGGTCTGCAAAAATAGCTGTTATATTAAAAGATATTCCAGAATTAGGATCATGAAGTCACAATAGTCGGAGACTGAGCTAATTTGGCCAGGTTGATAATGTACTGTGGAATTGTAACCCAGAAGATGAGCATATTACCTGCGCATGCGAATTTCTGCAAGGGAGAGCCTTTACAAAGCAATTGATGCATAGGTTCAACAACAGTAGCCAAGTTAGGCTGAAATTTAGCATACCAATCTACAAGGCCCAAACTGACTGAAGCTGTTGTTGTGTAGTAGGGGTAAGAGCATCTGTGATAGCACATATGGTAGAAACATCTGGAAATTACCATAAACTGTGTGACCTAGAAATACTACTTCTGACTGATCAAAAAAACCTTTTCCTTCTGCTCAAGAACAATATGATAACTGGTAAATTAACTCATGATATCTTGTAAAACTGTGCCATGCTCCTCAATTGAAGATGAGAATATTCAAACATCTTCAAGATGGCATAATGAGCTTGGAATGTCATGCAGAATTACTTATATCATGCCATAAAATGCAACAGGGATAGATGCTAACCCAGAACGGTCATGACAATACAGAAACAAACCCTTATGCGTAATGAGAACAGTAACATCCTGTGAATCATGGTGTAGTAAGAGTTGATGATGTGCAGATTTTAAATCTAGATTGGAGGGGGAAAATGAGCTCCTTTCAAATGAGAAAAAAGTCTCCGACAACTGGTAAAGGACAAACATCAACCAAAATGTTGTTGTTCACCTCATGCGTGCCACCACATGGAGAGAAACTCACTCTGAAGACAAAATTCCCTCTATAATACCAGCTTTTTCAAGATGTGAAAGCTCCGTTGCAACTTCATCTTGAACAGGCAGGGGTAAACAATGGAGCTTCTGCTGAACAGGAATTGTATTTTAGCTTAAGCTCATGTATGTACTGAGCACTTTATAGTAGCAAAATGTGATGAAGAAGAACCCCTTGTTGAATTATTGATCTTGTAAGTGGACATGGTTAACCTCTGAACATCCCTAAAAAATTCTAGTATAGGTGGAATGGAAGGCATGTCTACAATGTGATATTATGAAGTTGTGGAATGTGGCCTGAAAGAAACATGTGCAAAAAATCGCCCTAAAACCCACAAATTATTTTTCAAATAAAACATGGTAAGAAGGCTCCAAAAACACCTAAGGAAAGAGGGAAGTAACTATGCAAACAGGAAGGATAGAAATTTCAGCTCCAGAATCACTGGATGAACTGATTATGCAACTGAATAAGTTGGATAATCCTGAACAATTGCATCTTAATTCATGGCTTGCACAGCAAGACCTCTGAAATTGCAAATCATCCACACAGGGCAATCTTTAGAATTGAAAAATGAGGCTGTCTTTGACAACAAAACTGGCAGGATTGGCAAGTAAACATGAAGCCGGTTTGGACTGTTGTTCCTAGGAATATTGAATGGAGCTTGCAGCAATGTTTGGAAGAAAATGGGCTGTAGACAACTTCTTAGAGAATGACTCAGTGTTTCTATGAGCCAATTTCATAACATGGCCAATATCAATAACCTCTGCAGAGACAAAATAGGTTCTGATAATAGACTCTCATGTCAGTTTGGAATTGAAATCTTTTTGACCAACTGGTTGCTAATCATATCATCCAACATTGTCTCATACTTGTTGTACTGAAAAGTTACAGCCAAATGTCTTAACCCCAAAATAAACTCAATGAGAATCTCCCCAGTAAATTGTCCATTTGCCTAAACCGAAACCATTCATCACAAACATTTACTTACAGAGAGAAAATCCAAAGCAGTGCTGTAATACAAGCAGATTTCTTAATTGATCAGTTAGTGCTTTCATTGGCTGAGAAAAAGGCGGCATCTCCTATATTCATTTGATAGTTTTA
>JAAAKL020005499.1:0-11199 GCA_010016065.2 Carybdea cf. marsupialis auct. non (Linnaeus, 1758)
TAGTTTTCTTAGTCTTTGTACCATAGCTCTACTATGTATTGAGCACTCTCTAGACTTGGTCAACACCTAAAATGGTATGTATATATATATATGTATATAGATGAAAGATTGAAAAAAGATGCAGATCCTGCAATTACCAGCTATAGACATATATATATATATAGTTGGTAAAAGAGACAGAAAGACAATAGTCTGTGGGTACTCCTAATTTTTTAGCAATAACGTTTTCAGTATCTACCTCTTTGGTTGCTTGATGTTGATGAATACTTACATTTCCAATATATATATTTAATAATTTTATTTTAATATTTAATATTTAATATAAATTATAATCATATATATAGTGACTCAAGTAACCACCAATTACCTATATGTTTCAATATAATATATTATGTAAAAAATAAGAATTTTTCAATGAATTTTGATGTCATTTTCTTAACATGGAAGATTCAAATTTTTATTGGAAAAAAAGGAGTAGGGGAAGCAAGTTACACTCACAATAGGTGTTGTTTAAAATGCTTTTTATCACACATAAACATACTTCATTTGAGTACAATTCATGTAATATATAGTCAGTTGGGTTATTAAACCCCAAATAGCACTTAAGGACCATGCCTTTTTGCTTGTAAACATCAGTATATATTCTACTTCTCATATTGTAAAGCCACTATCAACGATGAAGTTAGTAAAAAATAAATAATTAAGTTGGGTTTTTATTGTAATTTCTGGCCTCTTTTCAGGGAAACTGAGTGACCTGCAGCTGGAAGGGGTTCTATTTGCTGTAAGTAACAGTTAGTAACTTCCCTTAATTTCGAACAAAGTGCAGTTGGCTGCATGGTAATCAAATATGTGCTTGTTGAAATGTAAAATTTGTTACTGCTTGCTCACTAAGGACTGCTTGCCTTATTTGTTCTAACTTGGGGACACATGTTGTGAAAAATGCTCACTTCTAATGGAATTTGTATGAATTCCGAAAACAAACAGAAATTTCTATGCTATCAGTTTCTTCCCTAGAACAGCCAAGATCTGGAACCCTCTGTCATCAGACTGTTTTCCTCTTACTTATGGTCTTGACACTTTTAAATCTAATGCCAATCACCATCTTCTTGGAGATCTTTTTTTTGTGAATACATTTTTTTCTTTTGCTTTTTTATTTCTACATCTTTCAGAGGAACTCAATATCTTGAAGTGGTGACCCTGCATTAGGATATTATCAACATACAATGCCCACTTACATTGTTTTGTTGTCCATTTGGGGAAACTTTGCATTTTGTGAGCCACCTTCACTATATAGCCTTGCAGGGTACCTGATACAGAATTGCTAATTGGGTTTGGTGTCAAGTCCTAACTAAAGAGTAACTTGTCTAGACAAAGTAGCTTAAGACAGTGAGACTGTGCAACACTATGGGTTTTATGTCCTACAAACCATTCAACAAGAGTCACAGCATTTCTAGATTATATATCCTAAGTATTAGAGGGAAAAAGTGTATACAACAGGCTATTGTGAGATAATTTCCCCTCTGTTTCATGTGTATGTGTTATTATTTACTAAGTACCTCATTTCTTTTTTCAACTCACTTTGCTTTAAGCAGTTGTGTGTCTCACATATGTGTATACAACGGAACTTCTTCAGGGGTGCCACTGTGTTCTGGTGGATAAGTTCTTTACCTTCTGTTTCAGAGGGTCCGGGTTCAATTGCCAGAGGAGCCATTAGTGTCATCAGGAAGGGCATCCAGTCATAAAGTACTCTATGTTCATGGATACCACCCTAGCACATTTCAAGGGTGATGAAAAACAGGACTTTAATTATATGTTATTGTAGATTTGTAAGGTTACAGGTTAGTTGATTATGTTATATACAACGCAAAATATGTTATTGGATAGTTTGATATGCAGGACTACAGATCAAGCCCCAGGCTTCTATCCAGTACTTAAATACCTTGTTTCTTATTTTCTTCAGTGCCAAAGACATCTAACAATTTTGCCTAATGGTCAAAGAGCTGGGTTCTTTATTGGAGATGGTGCTGGGGTTGGAAAAGGAAGGCAGGTGTGGAAGAAATTGTTCACTTGTTTTCAATTTATAGTAAATCCATTTGTGACAATTAAAGTTGAAAATGTCTCAAGAGGAAGAAAATGACATGAATTTCATTAGCATCACATAGCTTTTTAGTAATTGTAGTTATGGCGTGGAATATTTCTATGTTTGAGTATGATTTTCACACTTGCACATTATTATATCACACTGCTTAGGACTATGCATTGTCCTGATTGATAAAACCAACATAAAAATTTTCAGGGAATATATTGTCGTTTCACCCCCACCATCATTGTGTCTAAGAATTTTCTCTCATTTGTTCAGATTAAAGTAGGTTTTGAACAATGTTTATCCTTTTTTTGAATATAAATAGAGATATAGTAACCTCATCATGTTATTAAACATGAGAAATATACTTTTGGATGCTAAATTCCATGAGAATATGTGGAAACGCAAAGCAGAGTCCAATGGATATTTGATTAGACGAGAAAGCCTAAAGCAAGTAGGTCATTGCCACACCTCAAGTCACAACTGTCACCTCTGGGAACTATTTGGTGAGAGTTCAGTTTATCTGCTAGGCAGAAAGAAAGGGCCATGTGATGGAACTGGATGCAACTTGTACAAAAACTTCACCAACTTAGAAATATTTTATGTGAAGTTTGAAACCAAGAAATTCAGGTCAGCAGAGGGCCACCTTCAACAAATAATTCCTCCATGATAATAAATTCTTAAGAATCGATCATGATGGTTCTGAAGCCTATGACATATGCCTCATGATGTAAGTAGATGCTTATGTGCCCTCCAAGCTAGAGAAAGTATTGAATGAGACACAGGAGTACCTCTACCCCCACCTGATGGCCTGCCTTGAACATTCACGCTTCCTCCATTCTTTGCTGTTTTTCTTCAAATTCCTAATCTCTCAAGCACCCCCAGGTTGGTATCTTCCTTCAGGTTGTCAAGATATATAGCTACGTTGCTTCCCCCTTGTGGGTTCCTACGGTACTTGATGGTGAGCAGTCCCCTCCTTGTGTCTCACACAGTGACCTGCTATCTGGAGTCTTCTAGCCCTAACCATCTCCGAAAGTTTTGGGAGGTCTTTGTACAGCACCTGATTGGTACGTTTCTTTCCACAAGACGTCCAGCTTCATCTGCAACGTACGTGTGTAACAACAGTCCTTTCTCTTCTATAATATCTTATTGATTGTCCATTTCTGGTATCCATATAGTAGTACAGATTCAACTGTTGCCTTGAATATTCTTATTTTTATCTTCCTGTTGCGTTTAGATTTCCAGAAGTTTTTCATTTTGTGGCATGCAGACCATGCGAGCGCTTTTCTGATCTCAAAGTCCTTCTCGTAGCTTTATATTCAAGACCCAAGGTACTTGAAAATTTCGACTCTTTTCACAGTGCTGCCACTCAGTGTCTTGATGATTACTTCGATGTGATTATATGCCATCAGTTCTGTTTTATTGGCGTTAAGGGGTTGCTGCTTCAATTTCAACCCTCTTGAGAAGTTCTTGAGCTTGCTCGGTTTCTTCTAAGATGAGAGCGACGTCATCTGCGAAGCTCAGGTCAGTCAGAAAGATGGCTGGTGTTTTACTGCTCCTACACCCATGTAACTCGAATCCAAGTTCAGCTTCATATTCTTCAATGGCTTGTCGCATTACGTTTATAATCGAGTACAATTATAAACAGAAACGGTACCAGTGTGTCTCCTTGTGATATTCCCGCAATGATGACCAATGCGCCTGTTTCGCCTTCATGTAAGATGACTTTGGCTGTGGTATTTTTATAGAGACAGGGTATAGCAGCCGTCATCTTCCATGGAATTCCATATGCTTCGAGTATTTGGAACACACGCTTGTGATGGATATTGTCGAAAGCATTTTGTAAGTCTACAAGTCTGATGATTGCTTTCAGTTTGTGACTCTTCACTCCTTCGATCAATTGTGGGCCTCTCTTTGGGCAAAAAGCGTTATGTTTGGAGCTTACTTGGGATCCAATACTAGTTGAATGCGGTTGAGGATGAGGTTGCTTGTGATTTTGGCTGTGATTGATGATAGTGTGATGCCTCTGTAGTTATCTTCATCACTCAAGTTTCCTGTCTTTGGAAGTGGCTTGAGATGGTTCGTCGACCACTGGTCTGGCTTCTGTGGGCGTAGAAGCACCTATTCGCATACTGAAGTATGATATCATCAAGGTCGCAGTACTTCAGTATTTCTTTGACAATTCATTTGCCGTCAATGAGCTTCTTCTTCACTTCTTCTTCACTTCTTCATATTCCCTTTTGGTGAAGGGGTTGTTGGAATCTTCAACTCTTCGAACACAGTTTGTATATCGGACGTGTCATTGCTCTGTTACAACTGACTCTTGTCCCAGTAGTTTTGGAAGTGGTACTGCCACTTTTGGATGCGTTTCTCCTGGCTCGCCGCTTTCAGGATGCCTCTCATTGTGTTCTTTCAGCCTGTCAGTTCATTGATTAATTTCCAACTGTGGTCCTGGTTTGACTATGCATCTGCAGCTTCTATGTATTTAATCTTTACTTCGATTTCCTGTTCTTCTGCAGCGGTGTACTCTCCCAGCAGACCTTGCTTTACCTTCTGTCGTTGTTCTCAGCGGTGGGAAAGTGTTTGTTGGCATTGAAAGCTGCAGTCACACTTTCCCTGGCCTTCATTTTACATGGATTCGAGGAATCTTTTGATTTTTTACGTGATTTCCTCTTTGGAAGTAGCTTAGAGAAAGCCTCTTTATCTGAATGAATAAAGTGCTGATATGCGACTGTGACAGCTTCTCCCTATACACATAGTTGTACATATCTGTTTCGAACAGCAGTGGTATATGCTTGTTGAAGGTCAGAGTTGAGAAGGGTACTCCAGTCATATATATTTCCTCTTACTTGTTTCTTGGTTACTCTCGTACTGAGTTTGATGGTACCAGTTAGGATCCGGTGATGTGATCCTATACTGCTGAATGTGTTGTATGGTTCGCAGTTCTTCACGCGGTTCTTCCATTTTCGCCTGATCAAGATGTAATCGACCTGAGTCTTCGTTCCACTCATATCGGATATGAATGTCCATATCTTTCCATACTTCTTCCTGAAGTTTGTGTTCAACATGTCCGCTTCTTCTGCGAAGTCTATAACATGTTGTCCATTTTTCTGGTGGTGTTGTCTCATGTGTGCTGTCAGTGCGTCTTCCCATTATGAGCGTTTTGACTCTCCAACAACCAACAGTACGTTATGTTTTGGTTATGCTGGCTGTAGCTGTTTTCCAATTTTTGTGATGTTCCTCAGCATTGGGGTTAACGTCAAAAGATTGGAGTGGACGATTATTGTTTTGTTGTGATTCCTCATTGAATTATGCTACAAGTATGCATTCGTTCCGTTTTTAACACTACCAAGTGCACTTTCCGCAGACTTGTTTACAAGTCTTCCAACGCCTTCCACTGTATGTTCGCATTCCTCCGTGCAGAGATGGTGACGAGTTTATACTTCTTAAACTGGTGGTATTCAAGTCCATCTTCATGGTAGATTTTATGATCTAGTGTACCTATGACCTCGATGTTGTGCTTTGTTGCAATGCTGATCAGTTCGATTTGTTTCGTGCTGTAGTATTATTCTTAAGTTCATTGTTGACATTTTTGTCGATTTTCAGCATTTAAGTAGGGATGTCTTCTCATTTCTGCTATCAGGTACATCTCTTCCATTTGGAGATGCACCATCATTATGTTCACTTTAGTCTGAACTTAATCCACGACTTGACAATCATCGTAGTACCTAAATCCATTACTAAACTTTATTCTAAACAATAATCAATTAACTGATTAATATCACATTGTAATAGAATTTTAGTGTCAACATTGCTAATTCATGGCTCTACATTTTTGTTGTTTCCTTTCTTCATGAAAAGGAAAAGCCCTGAAGGTGATAGTTATTGTTAGCCTGAGAACATCCAGGTAACCTCTATCGCTATCTATTTATCATCAATAAATATACCCTTTCTCTTCATACATAAAGCGTATTTATTGACTTTTCATTTACATCAAAGTAGCCCATCCACCAAACTTGGTTCTGACAAACTCATGAAAAAAACATAGTACCCCAAAGCAAAGTACACTGTATTTATATAGAGCAACCTTTCCATGGTAGATGTATATCAAAGGCACTCTATAAGCGACATTTAGCCTACAGATCAGGCCTTGAACACCCCTATCCACTCCCTGTGTAGTGTAAACAAATAACAGCCACATACGGCACATTTTTACCATCAAACCGATTTTGGACTTAGTGACTATGAATCACGGTAGAGTATAGCACTTGCTTTAGGATAATACAGCGAGGTGAGGCTGTAAATGTCTCTACGTGAAAAGCAGTATCAGAGTGGGCTTGCTTGTAAATTTTTAGGAGTTTATCGGTTCCTTGTTGCATTCCTATGAGAAAACAGAAATGATGTATGTTAGTATTTAGAGGTCCACATATTTTTACACTATTTTTCTTTCAGATTGCTGGCATACTTCTGGACAACTTCAGTAGAGGACGATGTAAACATATATGGTTTAGTATATCATCTGATCTTAAGATGGATGCCGAGAGGTTTGTGGCATTCTATCCTTTTATGTATTATGAATAAATTGTATTCTTCGTAGAAGTTGTGACAGTAACTCAGTACTTTGATGTGAAGGCAGCATTTCTTTCCTACTTTCCATAGAAGAGGTAAACATTTTGTTCATTTGCCAACCAATGGTAGTTCAGTTTTGTTTGAGCTGTTTTTGGTATATAATTACAGCATATAATTGCACCATTATTTAAAGACATCAGAATCGTTATGTCGGAAAGGATGATGACAAGGATCATAGTAATATTGACATGATGATGATAATGATGACAAGGTTATAATGAAAATATGATAACTATTGAAATTTATGCGAATGTTGCGCATTTCTGCCATAAGAACTATACATTGTCATCGTCTTCATTAACATCATCATCATTATGATTATCTTCACCGTCATCATCATCATCATCACCGTCATCCTCCTCCTCCTCTTCCTCCTCATCATCATCATTAACATTTTGTGGTCATCATCATTTCTATCATTTCTATAATCATATCGTGATCATTGTCTTTAGTCTTATTGTCATCTTTATCATCATTACCTTCATCATAATCGTCGTCATCGAATTTTTCATCATCTACATCAACAGCATCGATGTTGTGGTAATCCGGACCCCGTGGGCTGCAAGGGAAAGTAACCCAAGTGGACTGCAAAATGAAAGGTGTAGAAACTAGAAGACCGTTATAGACCCGAATCCATGTATGATTGGTAGTTCTCCTAGAACATGTTAATTGCAGAGAGAGGATTGAGTTTAGTTGCCACGGCATGGTTTAACCTAGGAACTTACTAACTACGTGTTTACGGTAGTCAAAACTCAATAGAGTTGTGAAATTTGACTTGAATCCGAAGAACTTTGGAAAGGAGCGAAACGTCTTTGAACTCAATGAATAAGATACACAAGTCTAACAAGAGTGATAACATTAACACACCCAGGACTCCAGTCCGTAGCATATGATCGTAAAATTGTATTAAAACGCGAACGAAGTTTCACAGCTTTCGAAGTTATATTCTTGGCATTAGTGTGTTAAAAGTTGTGTAGTTGTTATACCACGCAAAAAAATATATCAAAGGAAAGAAAATCGAAATTAACGTAATAGCAGCCTCCCTTTTATCTCTTTCGTTCTCCAGCTTACTTATGTGCATTAAATTGCGAAAGACGGAGTACTTCAAAGTAAAAACACGGCACCCCTCGGATAAATTCCATCATTGTTTTAACCAACATTGTCTCTTCTCATCCATCATGAGACAATTGATTCCTTCATTGCTCCTGTTTGTAAAAAAGATAGCTGTTCGTTACCACATGGATGGTGCTGTGTTCCATTTAGGAAAGCTCTTTTCTTAATTTTTGAGTTGAGTATAGAACACTCGACAATAATGCCCCCCCCGGGATTGTACGCCATTGGTTGCGGTCTGTATGAGCTCAGTTACAAACTTGTGTTGGATGGTTTTCGGGCTAAAATGTTAATGCTACGATTAACTTTATATATATCTACAAATGGTATATAAAGTTTAAAGTTCCGCACAAAATCACCAATCACTCTCTCCTTTCAACGTGGCCGATATTGAAACTCCCAAGTTGCCGGTTGCAACTGGTAATGACTTTTGTTGACTAATCTTGTTAAACGAGGTCCTAATATTCTTGGAGCTAGCGTCGAAGGGTGAATTAACATTACAACAGCGTTGTAAATTTGTTTTGTGTTTTTTGAAGATCGACCCATCGTATAAACGACCACTTTAAGCAACTACTATCCATTTGTTTTTTGAGTAATTGCTCGTATTGGTACTGCTTACTTAATCATCTCAAAGCTTCAAGCATAGTCAACTTCTTCAAGAGTCGTCGACAAAATAGAATCGAGTTGTGAAGTCCAGCTTTTATTGTCCGTGAAATCAAAAAACTACCTTTGAAGCTTCCTTTTAAAATATTGGAACATTTTTATCTGCTGTAACACTGCTACCTATAAATTAGAAGGCCATTTACAATAATCCTTAACAGTTCAAGTAAGTTTGCAAGATTATTAAATAGATCTGGCATGGAAAATTTCGTAATGAAATAGGTATGTTTTTCCCCAATAGAGAGTGATAGGCCACTATCAAGTAGACCCCCTCTGGTTGTGGTGTAGAAACTGAAGGAAATATAAGCGTACAAGTTGACAGTCCGTGATTTAAGAATTTCCTTGACATTGAAGCGATTGAAAGTTGTCAATGCGCCACTGTCAATGCGTCATAGGTTTTGTCTTTTTGTAGCATGAACCAGTAGCTCTGTTGCCCTCTTTTCTAGAGACCTTCGAGATATTGGTTGTTACGTTAAAGTTATCAATGGATGCCAACAACTGGATAAGGAAACAAGGTCTGCATTTTCGTAATTACGGCACCCCGTCATTCTCCATTTAACGTATTACTGTTTCGATACATTACCCAATTTTTTCACGACATGTAAGACGGAAAATATATTAGGGTTAGTGTAAAATTGCCAGTGTGATATAGGTGCCTAAGAACGGATTATTATTCAACTTTTATTATAATTTGTTTCCACTAAACAATGTTTAACGTATGAGGTACTTAGTCATGATGTTGCATAAAACTTTGGTTTAACTCGGCAGCTGTAGGTGCCATATTAACACAACAGATTAAGGCAGCTGGGGCACCTCTGTTTTGAAACAGTGCTGTATGAGACAAATGTTATATTTTTAACCCTGTCGAAGGCGGAAATTTTTTGAGTTATAACAAGAAAATGTTAGGTTGGGTTTCGCGCCACACGAAAATCTTACTAAAATGTGTTGAACTTGCGAACAAAACCTGAAATTTAGCTCAAGTTATCTTAAGACCCATTGCTTCCTTTGAACTTAATTGTGTGAGGGAAGTATGGTGGTAACATCACAAAAATTCTTGAAGTCTGCAAAGGATATTTGCATGAATGAAAACGTTAATTACGCAACGTTTGATTTAAGCACTGACTGAGTAGTTATCTTTTATATAATATCTATATCAGTTAGATTCTTTTGCGATGTGGTTCAAGTTTGCCAGCCACACTAAACTGATCAAGCGTGAAAAAAGATTTCAAAATATCAGTAGCGTCATATAAAATTATTTTATAGCTTTTTGTGTACGAACTGCTATTTATAATAGTGCCACATAGAGTAGAACATCTTTTTACTCGTTCGTTACTGTTTTGTATTTTAAAAATAAGGTGGATGACTGTGTACTAATATCGTTTTATAATTTGGTATTTTAATCCATAAAATTGAATATCGGTAAAATTTGGGTGTATTAGGTATGTCTGCTGAGTATTAATATAATAATTTGTGACTGTAGAAACGAATTAAACTCCGACAATTTATCAGTAAACGTCAAGTTAATAATAATTGTTGACCACGTTTTGTTTTATGCCGACATATCATTATCAGCAGTCCAATTTAGGCCTGAAAGGAAGAATTGAAATAGGGTGAAAGGTTGTCCAAGTGATTGGTTCCTAATTGCGGTTTATCTATCATGTACTAGCTTATATGTTGTTGCTTAAACTCTTAGGGTATTTGGTCTTCCCCAAGATTTTCAAGAAGGCGTTGTGTTTAGCACATACTCGACGTTGGTATCGTCCGTCCAGAAAGGTACGTCATAACGTTGATAGACTACATTTAACATGTAGAGGTAAAGTATCTCAGGACGCAGATTAGACGGTCGTTGTAAGATTAGTTGTATTATTTCATTTAGCAGTAAATTTTCAAAGAACTTCTTAACTGTATACTTTTGTGAGAAGGGTTTGTTGGGAATAGAGTAATTACCCTGCAAGCCTGTACCCTAGGAAGAAGTATGGACTTTCTAATGGACTGTCTTATACCCTTAGTCATTGGCTCTGAAGATAATGTTGATCATGATAAAGAGATAAAACGTTGGGAATGACCGTTTATAATATCACCACTATGGTCTTGATGTCTCGTAAAGGAAGTCGACTTAACTACAAGATACTCTTTATTGCCAATTACAAGCTTCGTAATTATTGGTTTTATCTTACCTTTACTTTTCCTAACAGTGGCGGTTTTAGGGGAGGCTCACTGGACCATGCCCCAAGGCCCCGCGCCTACAAGGGCCCCCCACTTAACTACTAAGAAAATAGTATGTGGCTAACTGCCCATATTAATCTCCTGGAAGTAAGCGAAAACTTTGAAACTATACCCGCTGGAGGGACGATGGTGCCCCCGAACGTGCGCAGCATGATCATTCCTTAACTGCCTTGCAATGCATGGCGTTATAGGGCCGCGTCCCACACTTCAAAACTGCCACTGTTTACGAGTTAGGATATATTTGTTGAAACCTTGCGGTTTTTTCGGCCATCAATAATTTTAGGTTAGACATATGATGTTAATATTGCATTAATGACCATCCATGGCGTTGTCCATGATTCAAGAATAGTGTAGTTTAGTAACCCCATGGCTTTGGTCTCACTTGAGCACTGCTTTCTACACCCTTTAAATGCACACTGCTTTCTACACCCTTTAAATGCACACTGCTTTCTACACCCTTTAAATGCACACTGCTTTCTACACCCTTTAAA
>JAAAKL020005501.1:0-19215 GCA_010016065.2 Carybdea cf. marsupialis auct. non (Linnaeus, 1758)
TGCCTGCGTCATCTTTTGTCTTGTGTGTTTGTCTCTCTTTAATTGGCTGATTCTTACCTATTGTGAATATTATATAATAGTAGCCTGATGACGCTTGTAAATTAGATGTGGTTAGGATTTGAGAGAGTTTGGTTTGTTTTGGTTGTTGATTGCGTTTTTTATAATAGATTGTGGAAGCCTGACGGCTGTTGGAATTTCTGAGTCTTTATTTCGTTTTTGGATCTTTAGAACCCGTAGCAACCTATTTGTAACACTACAATTTGACACTAACTGGCAGCCCTTGCACAGTACATCTT
This sequence comes from Carybdea cf. marsupialis auct. non (Linnaeus, 1758), assembly GCA_010016065.2. Classification (NCBI taxonomy): domain Eukaryota; kingdom Metazoa; phylum Cnidaria; class Cubozoa; order Carybdeida; family Carybdeidae; genus Carybdea; species Carybdea cf. marsupialis auct. non (Linnaeus, 1758). The sequence goes on from JAAAKL020005501.1 coordinate 297, forward strand.
GGCTCTTTCATTAGACCAAAGGTCAGGTCAGGCTGTTCAGTCTGTGACCGGTATCCAGTAACCCAGTTCCACCAGTCGCGGCTCGGGTAAAATCAGGCAGCTGGGTGAAGAGGTTGTGTGGACACCCAGCAGGATGAAAGCACGACCTGTGAAGAGCACAGGAGCTCTTTTGTGAGCAAGCGACCATCCATCTCATGATATTGGTTCATCGTCATCACGTTTCTGCCCATGGGTCTTTCCTGAGCATGTCTGTTGCCTCTATCACTCTCAATCTGTTCATAACGTGGTATTTTCGATTTATGGCTATTCTTTCTTTTACTTCCTCTCCACTCCTTTCTTCTTTGGACAGCGGAATACTAAGGTACTTGAACCGGTTGATTTGCTCAAGAACTACTCCATCTCGCCTTTTCCGATCATGATCACTTTGGTTTATTCTGATCTTTAATTCTTCCACGACCTCGTTCAACTTAATTATAACTGTTTGGAGGCCTTCTGATGTACTTGCTATCATTATCTTGTCGACTGCAAGCCTCTCAGCGTGAATCCTCTTCCACTTCTTCCATGACTACTGTCACAGTCGCTTCTAAGCAAGTGTAAGCAGTGTGTATGAATCATAATCGCTTCCTTCAACGGCTACCCAGCAACAACTATGATTTCCTATTATTCCCCAATGAATGAGGAAGTTAGGTCAATTTACGTCACGAGCTTCCTCAAGAGGAATGAGGGGTCAAAGGTGAAGTTCCAAAACGAGGCTGTCTATTTGTGGTGGTTGTTTCTTTCAAGTTGTATATAGGGAATGTTGCACTTCGCTTTTATGCTGACAAACTTACATCATTAGCCTCACTGCTATAATAAATTTTGACTCACCTTTGGAAAGTACGATACTTTAAGCTTAAGAGAACTTACAAAAAAGTTGTCAAGCCGTGGAGCCAGGCGGAAAGGAAGAGCCCATTGAGAGGTAAGTTTCACATACTATTCAATCTCCTCCGAAGATCTTTTACTTATTGTATGCGCCTCGTGTAATTTGTGCAGATACCGTTGTATCCCCAGAACCATATAGGGGTCGAAAACTTGCTATTTCAAATGCCATTTCACTTTTACTCGGTGTACCATGCATTTGTCATAGATATTGTTCACTTCAACCCGACGAGATTTTTTTTGGTCACCAAATCAAATATTTCAGCTCCTGACACTGCAGGTCCTGCTCTCGACTGCTATTGCTCTGTATTTTGATTCTTCATGTTTTGAAAATAGCGTGAGCTTATTTCGTGGAGCTACTTTATAAACAATTTACCTGTTCGAAACAATATTATCCTGTGCCTCTTATTTTACTTATTGACGTTTGAAGTATTGTGCTTCTTCGATCAGGATGAAGCTTACCCTTACGTTCAACAGATTCAATAGTTCAGTTTCATTGTAAAAAACAAATCCGCTGTGATCTGATTTCCAATATAACGTGTTAACTTGCACACTAATCACCATTCGTGACTCGCCATTTTTCCTTGCCATCAAATCCCATAAGAGTTATGCTTTGACACTATTTTCTGGGAGGACAATGCCTTAGTAATGTTTTGTTCAACTAAAGTTCATACGTTTTAGCAAGATATTTTCTTAAGAAAAATTGGACATTCATAAAAACCCGTCGGATGAGCTTGCATAGACTATGCTAGTGATCAAGCATTCTTAAATCGTTGATTACAAAGGCAAGTAATCAAATTCAAATTGTTCGACTGCAGTCGAGGCCTTTTTCACAGAACCTTACCATAGCCTTTATTTTCAAGGTAGGAACAGTCAAATTTTTTGTGCTCAAATAGAACCAGGAGGTGTAGTAAATACCCAGTCTCAACAAGTCATCATCTTTTGGTACACTAGCAGTCGTACAGATTTTATGCTGTTAAGCCCACTCCTCTGTACCTCACTCAGATCGCTATTTAAGAGAGGGGAGGAAAAAAATGCTCATTTTACTTTCTTGATTCTTTGGGTTTTCTTTACTTTACTGGGTTTTTTTTACCTTTGTTCTTGTTCTTTTCTACAGACAGTTTCCCTGTAATAGAGGGAATTAGAAACAACTACCCCAAGGCTACCTCTACTAAGTCAGCCCTGAAATTGTACACTTATTTTCTGAGTATAAGGAGGGGGGTGGGACCTAGATTTTTTAAACAGAATAGCCTATAAATAATTTACCCCTCTTGAACCTCTCTACCTTTACAGCTTTTTACTTGACAATGTTATGGATATATTCCTTTCTTTTACAGATTTCTTCTTCTCATCAGTTCCTCAAAGGATGAGGGTACTTATTTCATTTTAAGTAAGTACACAGAGCTGTGAAGAACTGTCTAATCTGCAATATCGATAGACAAGGGTTACAGTGAAGAAGCACAATGTGAATATATTGCTGGTCTTGGCCCAGACGCACATTGCAAACTCATTGTTATGTGGGCTTATCCACTTATGTGCTGTAGGAGTTATCCTCACTGAAGCATCATGTACAAGCGAGCTACACACTTTTCATAAACCCAGGAAAATAGATCAGTGCTCATCGTTTAACCAAATGGATTTTAACTAAAAATACCCCTTTGTTTACACTGTATGACCCTGCCAATCCACATGCTCTTGATTTGGATCATGACTATGTGAAAAAGTTAGGGCCAGAAAGTTTCCTTTGCACATGGAGCAAAAGAAGAGGATAACTTCCTCTAACTTTGGGATTATTTGTAAATTGACCAAAAAGGCAAATAAAACAAAAATAGCCAAATCAATGTTGTTACCCAAGGATCTGTTGGTAGTCAAATCAATCAAGCATGGTAAGAAATTTGAAAGTATAGCAGTAAAGAAATATTCGGAGAAGTTTAACATGGATGTACTTCCTACTTCCTTTCTTATCATCTACACCAGATGGACTGATAGGATCTGATAAAGTGACAGAAGTACCATGCCCAAACACAGCAAAAGGCAAAGAAGTCAAAGAAATAACAGTACCATATTTTAGCAGAAAGAAGGAACTTTATTACTTAACAGAGTTCACAAATTTCATCTACCAAGTACAAGGACAGCTGCTAGTAACTGGAAGAAAAACTTGTGATCTTGTTATTTATATAGACCCACTGAAAATCTAATGTTTGGCTTCCTGTATCTACTGTGCTATTATTAGTCACATCTTAGGAAAACATTTTGATGAGTTAGGTGCCTTTGCAAATGAAATGAATATGTCTTTTTTGTTAGGTAAGTTTAGATTAACAGGGATTATTCACATTTGATGGCAACTGGCAAGGGGAGTGGGGGACTTTTTGAAGCCCTTTTTGGGAATGTATTCATCAGATAAAGCATTGTGCCATATTGGATATCATATCAGAATTGAAAACCTTTGCATAAGACTGGGCTTCTGTTAAAACTTTCCCTACATAAAATTTGATTGCTGTTGGGAAAAGGGAAGGGACTAGTTTCAGTTTTTATCACAGTCAAATGTGAATTGTCCCCATTGTAAAAATGGAAACCTATTGATTGATATATCTCTTTTGCTACACTTTGAAGCATATTTCTTCAATTTATTTTAAAAAGAGTTGCTGTTAATAACAGTAAGAACTGTAAACAATGGTGATTATTCTGGCCAAATAGTTTTATCTCCTAACTAAACTCCCTTCACAGCCCTTTCCCTGTTTTACAGGGAACATTTTCTGTGGGTATGGCCCTTTTATTGAAAGGTGCAAAGTAAGGAGTCGTATGTCAAAATAGTGTATATGGATACAACTTGCTTGTGGTAATGGAGAGCCAAAATATGGGGGGAATGTACATGTGGGTGAAGAAACAGTGCTGAAATATTCACCATAACATGTTAAAGTATATTGGGAGCATATCTTTTTTCACTGTATATTATTTGCAAGATATTTACTCACATGAAATAATTATGCTGTAATGCTTTGAAGGGAGGCTGTTGAAAATTTTCTTACTTATCTAGTGTAGGGTACAAGGCTACTTCGAAAGCTGCATAACATGAAACACATGAAAGTTGCAGTCTAAATGTCATTCGAAGCAGTATTCAGTACATTTTTGCTAGGCCTATGACTATGTCAAGAAGAACTTGCTTCTGAGCAACTTTTTGACCCTACTTACTGCTTGGGGGGTTAGTTGATTTTCTTCCTATAAAAGGTTGGGATATTTATAATAATGTCATAGGGAGCAAAAATGTCCTGTACATTGAAACCTTGGTCAGACATGAGTCTTCAGGCTGGCACTTTTGGGCTAGTGTCCCACACTCACACAGTAGTCTGTCGCTGGCACTACCTCCATGTTCATCTTAATGAAAACTGACCAGTCCACCTGATGTACACCGCACCAGTGTCTTTAAGTGTTTTATAGGAAGAACTGGTTTTCTCTCGATACTTGTGCGGTGTATTGTGTTTACTACGTTGATATTTTAGTTCATAAGCTGCAGGACCAAGATAACAAAGGTAAACTTTCTAATATTCTCCAAACCTGTGTAATGGTTTACAGCCATGCCATTGCCTTTGATTTTTTTATACATAAAATCATCGGGGGATCTGGCTCCGTTTGAACGTGCACACTTGCACACGTACACATTTGAACATACTTTCTCGATCGATTCTGATATTTCCATTCGGCTCTCAACGACTCTCTCACTTAAAAGTCATCCATGCTGCACATAGTAAATTTGGCAGCATTTTCAGTACGTCTTACTGCACATTTATGCCTTGATAGCTCCTGCGAAGACTGTATTCCTTTTCAAGCGTTCTAACAGAGGAACACTTCCTGATGAGACAAAAGAAGAATAAAAAGGATGTGATAGCAGTACAGTTTGTGGTAAAAAACGTACCGCATATAATATTCAATCACTTGAAACAGTAATAGTCGATGGCAATTTTTGTAATTTGGAAACTTTGCTAAACAGGAAAAACAAAACACCGAAGAAAAATATACTAAATAAAAAATACCGAGGAGTTACTGACCATGTTACAATAAATGATTTGACAGCAGATAGCCTCATTGAAGCATGAGAACAGGGTATCTAGATTATATCATCGTCTACAACCTTAAATGTCGAGCATGAGTAGGCCTTTGTTGTAATGTACAACATTACGTGGTCAGGAGACACAAATTCAACATAAGGATGAACTAGTACACATAAGTCAGACTTAGACATCTCTATCACGGAAAATAGTTTGAAAATCGTACCTTCTTAACTGATTGATATGTAATCCTCAGGGTGAAAATGAGCCTTGCAAACTAGGCTGCTTGACTAAGGATTCCATTGGTCTCGTCCTATGCTATGGCCTGTATCCACCGCTTACAAAGCTTCTTGTTACGAGGAACCGATGCCTATTGCCACACGATTTGCACAACGGTACACAGCAACAAGTATGAGGCATCTTGTAGGCAAATTGACCATAATTTTAATTATAAAAGGGGAGAAATGTGCCCGACAGCTGAAAAAACTAACATGGAAATAGACGACCAAATGAAAGATAGCCTCGTTTCCAGTTTAAGAGTTGACCTCTCATTTTAAGCGAGGCTGCTGGACCTAACTTCCTCATTGCAGCATTAAAAAGACGTAATGAACTTCTGTGAAACCCTTTAAGCTTACATTAGGCAAGTATCAAACCACAATGTTCTGATCATTGGTGGAGATATGAATGCTCAGACTGAAAAAATGAGGCACATACTTTTTCATGTCACATAGCTTTCAGCAAAAATGGGATTTCCGTCAGGATTTTATTCAAGAAGAAATTTAGTATACCTTACCACAAAATTCCAGAAAAACTGCTGAAGGAAATGGACAATCACGTGTCCAAATGGTACAAGAGCCCGATGGGACTATATTCTGATAATCACATCTTGGGTGAATAGTGCTATGGACTGGCAAATAGCGAGGACAATCTGTCTTTATTATAGTTTTTATATCTTTTACGAGATCTTTTATATATAGTCAAAATAGCTGTACTGAACTTTTAACTACTCAATATTATGCAGACAAAATTTTCCTTAACCTAGAACTTAATATACCAAAAGCTACATTGGGATGTTGTAGGAACTAAATTTTTGCTTAACAATTCCTTAAAACAATGAACTGATTTATACAGAGCATATCTATTAATCAAGGTATAAATCTATATAGATTCAATATCCATAAGTATTCTTCGTCTCCCCTTATTTTAGCTTGAAGTATCTAGTTACTGCAGTCTTTTGAACGATTTTATTCAGGCAACTTTATCTTACCCTCCATATACATGCACGTCCTGAAGACAGTGACGAATCATACACCTGTTTTGCAGCCGCACAATTTGCTATTCTCAGTATCAAGATTATACTTTCAAACCTAATACTGATGTGCATAGGCATAACAAAAACATCATTGTAGGCACCAAGAAACACGAACAACACAACGACTTCTTTGAAAACCAGATTCCAATGGAAAATACAGTGTAACTATTAGCAAAGGTCGTATCATAAGTTGAGACCTGGCAGGTGAATATTATTCGTCCGTCGAGTAATCACATTTCGAATTCAGGTTGGCTACTGATTCACAAAGAACATCCATGTAGGCAACAGCAATCATAATAGAAATACCCGAACCTGAAAAGGAAGTAGCAGTAACAGTATCTGTATTTCCATCACTTATCATCGCGCAGTGGTCATTGGCTGCCAGGTTATGAGTAGAGAGTGGGGGGAAATGTATCTTGTTTTATTCGCTCGACGAGAAACTGTCTTTCGATGATAGGCTGACGTAATTTGGTCGACTGTTAATAGTAATAGACGTACCATACTTGCTCTTGTAATTGCACTAGAATTTCTTTGTACAAATAATTTGCCCCCGAACTATTTGTACAGAAGTACTCCACCATCCTCCAATATTACCAAAAACATTTTCACTTGACATTTCTGCTGGACTTACAACATTGTTGACACTTGTTGCGTGCTTCTTTACTCTGACTTGTCTGTACAGAGTCAAGCACAAAATTGGACACTGTCTCTGACTGTAGACCATATGTGGCTGCTTTTTGAAGGTAGACGCGGGCAGTGTTTGCGTTATGAATTTGTCCTAATGCAGCAAAAAGTTCAACTGTTGTCCAGCTTTGGCATCTTCCAACAACAGGTTAAATCTGCCCAAATAAGTTACTTTACAAGTCACTTCTACTACAGCGACATCCCTCGTCCGTGTTAATTCCACAATTCCAGAACGGGTGACAACTTTTCCAAACTCTTTGTACTTTCTAGAGACAAGTCCGCTTCCTCTTCTGTCATCATTTTGTCACAGTTACAAATGTTTTGAATTGTTCTAGATTGTCGACGTCCACTTCATTTTGTTTTGTCTAAGATCGTTTAGACAGAAATGAGGCTTATATGTCATTTTCGTTTTCCACCTAGGTTGTTTATTCGTAAGGACAGAGGGTTCATTTTTCTACTTTTGCAACGTCTCTTGGGAAAACGTCCCTCGTCAACTTGTCATGCAATTGTTTCTAATTAAATTTTCGGTCAAACAAGAGACCTCACGGCTATTTAAAGACTGTCGAATAAAAAGTTTACTTCTGTGCTCTTGACAATATTTGCTGTTAGATAGTGGGAAAACCCTGCCACGTGTTACACAGAGACCATTTTCCTGTATCATGCATAATCCGCTTTGTTTCATGGTCAGTGTTGTTAAAGAAGTTCATCTGTTACAGAAATGGTCGAAATTTTGTAAATTTCATGTATTTGGATGCAAGGATCGATATCTAGGTATTGAGGCCTTTTTTCGATGTTACGGCAAAATTTATCTTCGCAGTGACATATATATATTAAGGCAACAGAATACGTGTATAGAAGTCCTTGAAAACTGTGTCTCGTCTACTTTACTTCAAGAAATTGGATTTCCGTTCAATACCAATAGAGGAGTGTTGCTATTCCGTGAAAATTTACGTATAGACCCTCTGGTAAAAATCAATATAACTCCCCCAACCCCCAAGGACTTGAGTCTTGGGCTTTTCTCCCAATGATTCTCCATAGAAGTGCAAATCGTTTCGCAAGGGTCGATCATTCAGCCATTGTAATAAGCAGGGAGATGTATAGAAGGAGATCATTCGTAGCCGTGACTTGATGTTTTTCTAAAGCCTGCGCTAGGTGGAACTGAATTGGCAGCATCAAGTGACTTACCTTTTTGCCAGTTCTTCGAATAGTCCCTTTGTAGACTCTACATTTTCAAACGATCCCGATTCGTATTTTTAAACTTCTCCACCCTGTGTTAATCAACAGTCGCAAATATCCATGAAAGGTCCTACGACGAATTACAGTACACAACAAGATCAAGTGACCAACCAGTACGACTTCTTTACTCGTTATTGTGTTTGCGAATGACAATTGTCATGGCTAAGGTTGCACTCGTAGATTATTTATTCAGAGTGGGAAAAATGAGTATTTTATTAAGGAAACAGTAGCTTTGATAGTACTTTTAGAAAGTGCAGAGCATTTTGTAATTTGTATGGTATGGTTATTTCATGATATGTAGCAATCCACATTTTATAGTTTGATAGCGACTATACACTCAGTTGCTCTTTGTAATGATTGCCCTCTTTGGGTTATGTGACTTCCTTTGTTTGTGGTGTTGACTTCAGTATATTCATTGCATATCAACAGTGAATCCACAAGAAATGGAGGAAAGTTTATCACGTGCATTTGATGCACTGAAACAAAATATAAAGGATGTAGAGGTAAGATACTGCGTTATTATTGTTTTGTTCGGCCTATTGTTTTACTATTTGTGTTGGTGCTGTTGCGTTTTGTTATTTACACTATAAAATACCTAGCAGAAAAGTAATGAAAATAGCCCAATTCCAGTTGCACTACAAAATGCCTCGATTTCAACATTTGCAGTTAAAGACAATCCGTAGCATCACCCTTTTTTGTGAAAGCTTTAAGATCTTGCTATACAAGTTAGGTTTTTGGTGTATCATAAAAATGTAAATATTAAACAAGAATTTACATCAGATAGTTTAATCAAAGTATCTCTTTCATCATACCAGAAGAAATAGCGGAAGTCATATTGTACGGAAGGAGAAGTGCTATTTGCTTGCAAGACAATATTTCATAGAGTAGCAAAGGTTTCATTGTTCTAGTAGCAGGTATTTGCGTGTGCTCTATCGACCAACATGTTGTAGCTTGAGTGAAGTAAAACTTGAGACTTATGGTGTATGGGGACGTAAGCAGTAGAGCTATGAGGAAGGAGGATTTTGTGACAAACACTCCAAGCGCAGTATTAAGAATACCTCGATGACGTTCTTTCAAAATTGTCACATGGAAAGAACCAACGGAAAGACGGCTTGAATGGCTGATTCTAGTATCATTTACTATAGTCGCAACAGAAACTCAAAATGTATCCATATTTAACTTTCCAACAGTTGTCTTTCTCTCCTCTATTGTTTTCATTTATCTGCTCCCTTACCCCTCAATTTTCATTGTAATTCTTGTACCTTTTCCTGATTCTCATTGAACCTTCTTCAAACCTATATTTAGCAATTATTCGTCTTCTTTAGTTTGTTTTTCCCCTTTTCAGTTTTATCTGTAAATGATCCAGGATAGCATCAAAAGCAAAGAATAATCTAATAGGGTTTATCCGAGATGTCTCCTAAAGTACGTTAAATATTCTGGGTTGCATATTTCATGTCGGAATTATAACAAGGTTTAATTGCCAAACAGGGGTTTATCGATTAGTTCTTAAAGTGCAAATTAAAGACCTCGTATCTAAGCAAAGCAGCCATTGAGCCATTGAGGACATTTACTCTTATACATTGGCCTTTCCAATATTTCTGCTCCTTTCACGTTATGTTGCTATTGTACGTCCGTGCATTGGAGTAATGCATTTCGTTCCATCAAATCAACGGCCAGGACAGAAATACCCGACAGTTTATTCACTCAAACTATCAACTGTACAAGATCTGTATTTTCTTTGTTAGTACAATAAAAAAATAACTGATTATTACAAGTACGACTTAAAAATTGGACACCGTGACGTTATTAGTTTAATAAGCAACGCGGATAGCATGGTGGAAAGCCTTTACAAATAGTCCTCCTCTAGACATTTGGTTTGAGATGATCATGAAAGCACATGCAGTACACAAGCATAACGCGGCGAGAAGTGCACGTTGTACTTTTGTTATTACCTTATGAAAAGGTTCTTTACGAAAGGAATGTAAAAGGGATAAACATTCTTACACTCATATATGCAAGATCGTGAATAGATACCTACAAAACTCTTATACCGCAGTGAGACGAGGTGTAATCATACAATACAGACACGTTTTAAAGGAATACCTGAGCCAGCCTTCAATCTTTCAAAGGCATTAGTTTACATTTGGACTTGGAGATGTTCTTTCTCGAAATTTTGTTCCATTAGATGTTTCGTAGTGAAACGGGCGTTTAAGCGCTTCTTTTTCCTTGGTAGAGATTGTCTTTATAGAATTTGTTAATATTTTCAGGGTAGCGCAGATAATGACTTCGACAGTCATCTTCTTGACTCCATCAAGAATATGGGATTTGGTGAGCGTGGCGAGGAAGGTTTCTTTGAAATGATGCAAGGATTTATGAAAGAGCTGTTGTCCAAAGAAGTGATCTACCCATCATTAAAGGAAATGGCTTTACAGGTACTCCTATTTGGCGTAAAATATGTGTTGTTTTCCTCAAAAACTAGCAGTGCACTTGATGCACACCTTCTTTGCCACTAATAATGCAACACCCAACCTACACCTAGTTTCAATCACATGCTTCCCTATCCCCTCTGTAAATTCATGAATAACATTTCGTAGACGGACTTAAGGACGGTCTGTTGCGCTGACCATATTAAATGGAGCACATTAATTTTCCATTAGCTCTTAGTGTGTAGAGCTTTTATCCTAGTAGGGCGGACCGGACTTATCTAGAATCGATGGTGGCAAATTAAGTGAAAAAGCACAAGATTTAGGTCAAGTTAGGCATTGACTATCCTTCCTATCATCATTATATTCAAGGTTGTAATTATTTAAAAAAGGTCCTTCCCAGTACGATGTATATGATTCACGTAATCATAGATATTGCAAGGAAGTTGCACAGAATAGGGCAATTACTGAGTATGTCAGGAGAGGGAGGCTATCATAATTGCTGACTAACATTGTACGTATATGGTAAGTGAAGCAGTTTTTAAACGAGGAGATGTCTAAACTTTGTGTGTGTACAAGGGGGAAGGGTTATACGTATAGTGCTTTAGTGTGGGTACAAAGAGGGGAATGACTGTATGTGGGTGGAATTTATACTTACAGTCAAAGAACGATAGGCCAACTATGCCACTTGACCTAATTTGAGAACTAACAACTTGCAGTTAAACTACAAGTTATTGGGTATCCCCTAGCATTGTAATTGATCGGAAGTAGGATTGGTTCCGATAATGAGCCACAAAAATCACGCCCATCGTACAAACACCTCCGATTCAAGAAGGAGTCATAAAATCTCTTTTCTCGATATATTCTTGACGATTATTTGTCCTGAGGATACACTTGTCGAGTTTAGGCTCAACTCAAACCTTGCTTTCCAACCCGACTCTCTTCGATTATAATTTGACACAAGAATTTACAGCTTATTTGTAGGGTCCTATAAGAATATCCTGGAATGCTGAGCCCTAATTAGTAAGCAGAAAAGTAAGCAAATGTCGTAAAGATATGCAACAATATTCTATGATTATGTGACAGAAAACGCTTAGATCATCCTGAATTCGAAAATGCTGAGTGCACACGTGGGTTTGTTTACATCGGTCATCAATGAACCATGCTCTGATATTGTAATCTGACTAGTTCGTGATGACAACTGCTTAAAGCAAATATTGACTTACACATCCAGGTAAATAGTTATTGTTCATTGAATCTGACTAAACTCCTTTGTTGATGGTATGGTATGGTATGACACAGCACTCGTCTCGTGAGCTTAGTAATCATGACTCGCATCTGTTTGCACATAGTAATCACGGATGATTCGGTGAGTATTTCATAATTGTATCTGTCAGCATCAAATACGTCAGTGCTCTTTTAGGAGGCCCAAAATTACTGGTAAAACCTAATGTTTAACAAAACTGTCTTCCCGAAAGTCCCTTCAAAATAATGTCTTTGTCCAAGGATTGTATTGTTCGCTTTCGTGCCTGAAAAATACCACAGATTATTCTTATTTTAACAGATCAGAGATCTTTTTTTACCTGAAAGTATGAACGGATAAAACAGACAAGATCACTAAGGTGCCTGCATTGCAAAAATTCTAACGAGGGCCAAAAATTGCCAATAGTCTGTCTAAATATCTTGATCGCCAAAAACTAATCTTTTATTCAACCCAACTCTGCTTGGGTAAGGGGAGGAGCTTTTTAGGCTGTGGATGATCTTTGCAACACTACAAGGGATCAGCTAGCTCATTTTTGTTAGGTAAGATACGCGGAATACTTCGAAGATATGGACTGTTTAAGATAAATGTATTCAAGATTATTGAGGGAACAAGAGACTTAATCTCAGTAAGGAAATTATATGTTGTGTTTCTCAAGTATAAAATGCCCAAATCTCAAAAACGTACTAGATAGCCGGAACAAAGAACTCAGCATTGGAACAGATACTTTTTTTTCTCTAAAGTCTTGCCCCAGGTCAGTAGTCGGTACGAATTCCCCGAGAGGTGGTTAATACATCCCAATTTTAAATAATTTGTTGATAAATAAAGTTAAAGATACGGAATTTACACAATTAGAATCAAATAATGAATCGCACATTTGTGACATGGCAATACTAGTTAGCGATTATTTAAATATTCATATAACTTCACAATAAGATGGCAAGAGATTGACTAGTGTTAGATGAGGATATATGGCTAGCAAAACGTTGATGACAAGTGGGTATTTAATAGTAACTTGACTTTCAAATAGGAAGATAGGTATGACCTACTTTGTTCCATAAAATATTGCCATGATTCCAAAAATTTCAAAAAAATTGCACTCGGATTCTGGGAAATGATGATGTGAGAGATAATAGATAGGGCATCTTACTACTTCTGACTTATATCTTTTGACTTATATCTTTTGACTTATATCTTCAGACCTATATCTTTTGACTTGTATCTTCTGTCTCATATCTTCTGATTTGTATCTTCTGTCTTACATCTTCAGACTTATATCTTCTGACTTACGTACTTTGAACTTATATTTTCTGATTTATATATGCTGACTTATCTTCTGACTTACGTATTTTGACTGATATCTTCTGACTCAAATCTTTTGACGTATATCTTCTTCATTAAATTGGTCTCAGTACTGACACTGTTAAAATGTATTTCCTTTTTAGCTAGTTAGTTTCTTCCAGCTGATAATTCTTACCTATAGTCACAAGGTGAAAGTTCTAATCGCTAGTCTTCTTAGTACGAAGAAACAGCTTGTATCATCCGTAACTTCGCTGGTCTTGATCTATTCCTATATTCACTCATAGCATTTTTTCCCTTCATCTTAGCCTCCATATGTTTTTTTGTTGTAACATATCTCTCTGTAACTTACCATGATCTTCATCTGCTTGTGTATTATTCAGTTCAAAACAGAGGACAGATTGACCAGTCAGACTGAGTTATTCTTCGTCTCCATGGAAATTTTAACGTCTTTTAAACAGAATCAAAAACGCAAATGGTCAACCCCTTGTAATCGATCAATCGCCAATCAAACGATTGATCGGTTTTTCAACGATTCTTCGATGTAGTTAGTGTGAGTCGAGCTTTTAAGTATTTTGTAATCGATTGATAGAATCCTTATGGGCAGAGCTATGTTATTTATAAATCCGTTATATTCCTTTTTGTATCTCAACGTTTCAGTATCCGAGCTGGCTTGAAGATAACAAAGACAATTTATCTGCAGAGGATTGTAACAGATATGAAAGTCAGTATGCAATAATAAAAGAGCTTTGCCAAAGTTTCGACCAGGACAGCGATGAGGATTCTGAACAGTGTCAAAAGGAAAGATTTGAAAAGAATTTGCTACTAATCCAAAAGGTATTGTTGCATTTGTTACAAAGAGGTGCCCGGCAGTGACACACGTTTACATCTTATATTTTCTATGAAAAGATTGCATCGCGACCTTGTTTTGATGATTTATTTGTATTTATGATGATACCATGTATGTTTCTCTGCGATTCCATCCATCTGTAAGCGCATCATCTGTTATCGTGAGTTTAGTGAGACACAACGACATATGAACTTTGTTAGTGTATCGCAGTAGAGACTACTTATTTAGAGGCAATGAAGATTTCCTCAGTAAAAACTGTATATCTTGAAACGATCTTGAGGAAACGAAACGGGTAAAATGTCCTTACGAGACTGTTGGTTAATACATCATACCGTTCATTGTTATTCTTGGTATGTTATTATCGTTATTGCAATTTTACTCTTTATTAGCTTTGGGCCCAATCCTATTCCCGAATAGAACTGTACTCCCTGACTCAATAGTGTTTCTTTCATAAAAAATTTTATAAACAGATGCAGAAATGCGGACAGCCTCCCCCGGAACTTATGAATAAAGTTGTAAGTATAGACTCTTTACGCTATGCAGCTTACTACTTTAAAATGACCTGTATTTAAGATTATAGATAGTGATTCTCTAACTTTTTAAACAAGGGTAATTTAAAACATATTATTGCTTACATGACAAAACGTTTAAGTAAATGTCATCTGACGACTTAAAAATAATCCAACTCCACAGACCAGTTCAATAAAATGGATGCACTTGAACAACAGTCATCAGTGTCAAATTACGTTTATGATTAGCAGAGTAGCTCTCTCTTGTATCATGCTAAACAGCCAGGCCCAAATAGGGTTTATCTGCTTGATGGTCAAGAGCCTTAATGTATATGCTAACTGTTTTTACTCACAGGAAACAACAGTACTCAGTCTTTAGGGTTTGCTTCCATGGTTTGCAACTAGGTGTAGAACGTCGTTGTTGATTCATGGTTTTAATGCCAGCAAAGTCGACAACGCCATTTGACAGATATAAGATAACAATGTGGATCATTTGTTTTAGCAACATCGATATATGGTTCGGAAACTTGACCCCCAAAGCCTTTTGGAACACACAAGGATGTGATGCATCTCAATTATTCACCTTATCGATAAATGGATGAATACAGGCAGATTGGTAACTGAGAAAACAAACAGTTTGCTGATGAAACGATAGCATCTTTAAAATGACGCTAGAGCAGGGAACTACCGATTCAGAATGTGTGATCTCATTGGCGCTTTATTGTTCCTTCTAAAACGTATAGTGATAACCTTGTTGATGATAGACCCCCGTTTTAGAAGCACTACTTCATATGTATCTCTCTATCTTTGCGTACGTGTTGTTATATAACCACGAAACTAATAGAAGATGCTTTTTTCGAATCCCAATTCCAATCTCCATTTTACGGAAATGTTGACAACACTTTTACGTGTCGACATGCGCAGTAGGAGTCATCATGTCATTTTTTAGTCTGATTCGCTACTTTTCACCAGTTGTGGATCAAGATGGTACTCGTTGTATACAGGATAAAACCAGTCAGTATCTCTTTTTAAACAGAACAGGTAAATCACGAAAATATCCTTTGTTTCAAGTACGTTTTTTTTGGTAGATTCGTACTACAATTGCCGTATCGCATTTATCATAGGCTCACTAGAAGAACCAGTTGACTTAAACATACGTCTTTTTCATTTTTCTGTCTTAGGTAGATCCTTGATATCTTTCCTAGAGGAGTCGGTTGACATCAAGACGTACAGAGTAGCCGTAGCCACGCTCAACTAGGAGCCGTCAGCATTAGCATGTGTGACGATGGATTTACCAGGCGAGACTCTTTGAGTAGTTCCACAAACAGTAAGGAGTCACGATAAGAGTACAGGTAAGGGTTGCTGTTATTGTTGATCTAGAAAATATCTGGAATCCAGTCTCTAAATGACGTGTCTTCGGTACAATAATGTAACTGAGGCCAATATACAACTTTTCACGATATATACAGGTACTTCGATACTTGTAGAATTGTATGGTTACTTATCTTAACTTTCATTGTAAGGAAACCAAATCTATCCCAGCCGGGTGATTTTACACTGGATATCTTAGTAGGAGTTCTATGTTTCAGAATTTTATACGCTGCAGTAAAGATAGCTGGGAACCTAGGATAAGACGTTTTAAACTACGCGCAAGTTATTTCTTATTGATTTACAATCGTTTACCATAAATGGGCTTTTCTTGCCTCTCTCTCTATTCTCACTCTTGATTATCTACTTCCTTTTTCTAATTACTGAAGGATTTCAGGAAACCACAGAGCCTTAAAATCCTCTTCTACTGAGCCAACATTGTTTGGTGCTACAGAAAGCTTGTAAATTGTCCTATAGAGTTATTGAAAATGTGAAATGTGAATCGCAATTTTTAGCTTGGTAAACAATGCAAGGCCTACCTATTATTTTGTCACCTATAATGAATTGATTTTTCCACTTAGTTTCGTGTCAATGGCTTTCACCACCCTATATATACATCACCACTTTTACATTCAACTTATTTTCTGTTGTTTCATTGCAATAGATACTATTTGGTGTAATGCCATGAGGGCCGTCAGTGGGACAGAGAAATAACATACCATCGCAGCAAAATTTACATGAACCATACCGCTGTTAAGTGAATGGAGATCATACCTTTATCAGTATATGTAACAAGAATTTGCTTCGACAGGACTTAGAACTGTAAAATGTGTAACTTTAATCAGTGCTGGTATGCCTTAGTTGGCAATCCAGCGTATAACTTAGTTTTTAAATGCAAGTGATTTCGAACTACAGTTTGTTGTTTATTCTTCGCATCAATTAGGATGCTCCACTAATTGGCTACCTGGAGGTTCCAGAACAGTAGAAATATGTAAGAACTTTTTATCCTGTCTCTTAATGATGTTCTGTTGTAAAGTTTTGGATTACATACTTTTAAGTCAAGATACAATGTTTAAAAACAAAGCTTTGCTTATCTCAGTAAGGAGCTGTTTCTAATACGATTTACTATGTAGTTAGTTTCTTGAGACCAGGACTGGCTATTAAAACTGTCAGTATGAGATAAATTTGATGATACAATCTTTAGGATAATACTTGTATGCAAGAGTTTGGGATTTAAGGGTTTTATTTGCAGTCTTGAAAATCTGAGAAAGAAGGAGTAAAGTAAAGGTTTTGGGTAATGACTTTTTTAAAAGAAATATAGGCCTATGCCGGTAAGCTGAAAAGCTAAACTCTTTTGACAGGCCACATCGTAGATATTTGAGATAGACAAAAGATTACATTTTATATAATAAACCTATAAGCTCTTTAATTTCAAAAATTCAGGTAAAACTTTATTTATTTCAGTTAAATTTCACACTTACACCCCCTTGCAATTAAGCCATCTTGACGCTTCCACAATTGCATTTAGCGTTTGTGATATGGCGATCTCGAGAACTCTTTTATCCGCCATCTTTTGATCGTGATCGAAAGAAAACGTTTCAAAACATGTGTTTTCAGTTATTGCGACCATAGTCAAGGAGACCGGGCTCTGGCTGATGCAGGTCCCGATCCAAGTCCTGGTCAAGACCATGGTCATTGTCAGAAGTCTATTGAGGACAGGCCTATACAAACAGAGAGACAGGAGAAGGAATGCCTGAAAACAAGTAGTTGAAGAAGAGAAACAAGGCAGTAAGGCATTTCCTTTCTTAATAGGTGTTATCGTCTTATCCCTTAACCCTTGCTTACTTTATCAAGTTTGTGCTTTGCAGGACACTGATGAGTATACTGCTTTGCCTTTAATTGCTTTTATTCCCAAATATTTGATTAAACTAACAGATGTAGAGGTTGTTACGATAACCATGCTTTTCCAGCAAATGTATCCGGTCAATGGTTTGATATAAAATGATAGTTCAGGGAATTACAGTGGAAGTCGCTGAGCTTACTTACAGTGGAAGTCGCTGAGCTTACTTACTTTGCATTGTTGCAAATCATATGTGATCGATTAAAGGTTCTTCTCATTTCTCGATTTTTACTTACTGTAGGGGCCTTCATTTCGTATGTTATTTCCCTATATCACCTCTCAGTATTAACCTGCTAATACTCAATAGGTATACTGATTTTCCCTATTGTTGACGCTTGCTTTAATTAAATGATAAACTTTTTTACTAAAATTTATCTTTTCCTGTTTCAGTGATATATCTGTAGGGAATATTAAGAACCTAAAAGCCAATCTGAAATGGTTTCTTGACAGAAGATAATTTCTTGCTAGATCTGGAGATACTAGCATTTTGCATTTCATTTAAAAAATTGGTATTGCCTTAGCTGTCGTCACCAAATGAACATGCGCGTCACAATCTCTGTCACTTTCGCTTGGCTATCCAGTGCGTCTTTCAAACTCAAGTAAATCTGAAATCCCCACCAATCATTGAGAAGTAGTAGTGAAAAAAGGAAATAATAAGCAAGTGCTGGAACTGAAAGAGCCGTCCCTTTTCTTGTTCACACACTGACTTGCCCAATGAATACGCTTCAATAAGCGGTACAGAACATATTTATAAAGCATGTTCTGCTACACAGCGTGAACACCGACAACCTAGTTGTCGAGGCTGGTTGCTTAAGTTACGTTGCTTAGAGGACAAAAATATTTTCCGGTTAGTAGTAGGAGATTTCAGGAACTGATTTAACGTTAGATTTTGATAGGGGTAATTTTTTCAATGTGATTTAGCTAGATATATTAAGAGGAGCTTGTTTCTCTTTCTGTTTACCTCCCATTTGTACACCATTGAACTGTTTAAGCGGAACTTTGTGTACAAATATATCTTACGCCCCTTGGTGGCCTTGTGGTGGGCGGGTTAGGGGCGTGACAAAGGGAGCAGCCATACAATCTATTGGTTTCAGGTAGCTTTTGATCTGATCA
>JAAAKL020005502.1:0-19215 GCA_010016065.2 Carybdea cf. marsupialis auct. non (Linnaeus, 1758)
TCATTCTTTAGGATGCTTCTATTTGGACTTTTCCTTTATCAGCCCGGTTCCCTATGAGTTATAGAAGGAGCTATAAAGAATGTTCTTTAATCGTCCTAAAATAAACATTCACCAACTTGCACAAACATTTGAATCGCTTTATTACCTGAGATCATATTTCACAGTATTTCTTGAAGTCCGCAGAACTTGTAAACTACTAGAAATAAATATAGATGTTCTAAATTTTGAACAACAGTTTACTACTAAGAGACAATGTACTAGGACCTGAAGCAAGAGGTAAGGGAGTAAATTGGTAGCAGAGGGAATGATGAAAGAGATTTTCCTGAAGCTATGAAACTAAAAGTACTCCCCGAAATACTCTTCCATCAAGTGTTTACAATTGGGTAATTGATACTATATTCCGGTACACATTAAAATTTTTAAAAATATAGAATTGTCACAATATATAAGTAGTCTTTAAAAGCTCAATGATAGAAGAAAAAATGTACAATATACCTGTCGTATAGTCTCTAAGTTGGATAATGAAAATCTTAGTACTCAACTTTTTTAAATTCTCGTATAAGAAAGGCATGAAAATTTATGATTTTTCTGACAGAGCCAACCAGCTATGTGTCAACATTACTAAGTGAAATCTGCAACCGTCTTTAGTGGCATAAACGATATGCAATTGTAAATTTTCAACCACCGAGCATAGGAATTTCGAAAGTGATGAAACTTCAATTTCCTGATGAAAACCTGTGCCAGCTTATGCATTCTAGGATGGACAGTGTCCCCACTGACATTGCTACAAAACAGGCAAAGGAGAAGCCAACCTAACACTAAGGGTGAATGTTGGATCGGTAGAGGATTGGTAGAGAAAAATGAAAAGAAAAGTAGTTCATGCTGTGTATGTGTACATAAGACCAAATAGGACTTGAGCAACACTGAAGAACTACGAATAAGCTTCCAACTTTACCACAGTGGAAAACGTTGTGATTCTATATGAGGCGCTAAATGGCCAATTTAAGAAGTAGAACACATGGTCAAAGTGGTTGGAAACAAACTCCTATGGAGTAATATCACGTACATGATGCACAAATAGGGTAAAGTTTGAAAAAGCACTTCTGTGGGAACACTTTGAGACTCTGTTGCAAAGTACAAGAGTAAAGTAAAGCGGATGGAGATAAAATTGTATTTGTTGAAGGAGAACAAATAGTTGTGGAAAAAAAAGGATAGAAATGGATGTAATGTGAGAAATGGTAAAAAGAATGCTTAAAATGGCAAAAGTCTCCGCATATTTTTGGTCAATACTGGATTTGCGAATACTTATCTGATCATGTGGAGGGAAATTGATGACGTTACAAATGCAACGCTTAGGAAGTTGTAAGATTTGACTTCAGATATCTAAAGGCAACCTTGGAATAGGCTGTTCTTGAAAATACCAGACCTGTAGTGTATATAGTGTTTAAAATAGAAGAGTTTGAAATTCAAAAATCTCCGTTCGAAACTCTATTAATATTCCTTGGTTCCTTAGTTTAGGAACGAGCGTCAAATAACAAAATTTGTTAGAGAGGAGATTTTAAACTTTGAAAGCTGATATCTCTGTGTTGGGACCGAGCAACGCTCTTAATTTTGGCTATTAAGGTTCCTACTAATAGGGCAATATGAAAATCGAGTACTTTTTCATACATTTTAAATTCGTAAATTCATACTTTCCCTCCGCATGCAGAATAGGAAAAGAGATGGTAGGTTAACAGAGAATAGAAGGCGATAAAAAGAGAAAAGAGAAAAGAGAAAAGAGAAATGTAGAGTATGGATCGAAAAAGGACCAGAAGAGGCAAGGAAAAGATATATAGAAGCTAGCATCAAGAAAAAATGAGTGACAGTCTAAATTCACTGAAGTGGGCGTAAAATAACCATTGAAGTGATATGCAAAGTTGGAAACACGAGGAGGTAAGAAACCTATAAACAAATGGCAAGGAAAAGACTAAGGTCAAGCAGAGTTTAGGAATAAGAGGAGTTGCTCAAGGTGAAAAGGGAAGTGTACTACGCAAAAACGGAGAAATCAGCAGAAATGAAATGACAATTTGAAGAGTTGATGATTGTGGAAAAGATTAGAAGAGATGGAAGGCCCAAACTGGAATGTGCAGAAACCGTAATTTGGTTAAGCATTGGATAGCAGAAAACAAATGATATAGAGCTGACCTATCAGAGATGGTGATTAAGATAATAAGAAAAGTGGCAGAAAGAGGAAGGTAAAAGGTGTTGGATCTACTAAGGGATATGTGTTGCATATGTTATATATAGCGTTGTGTCTGATTGAGACAATAGACTTTGTGAGGAGTCGATAAATCACGTAGTGGATGGCAAGCATGACTTTGAGAGACTCTGCCGCCTTAGGGAAGGGGCAATCTAGACATTAACTGAACTCCCATTAGCAAAAAAATTTCTAAAATGTCGGCTCAGCCATTTTATGAGTAAAATTTATATTCTTTTGGCTAAATATCCACCACAACCCAGATCGGTGCTAGACGTACTGACACACTGGATTAGAATCTAATTTTGATTGATGATAGAAAGAATTATTGCACATTTCTAAGATGTTCCGTGGTCTGTAATCGATATTCTCCAACTTTAATGAATGTCAGCATTCCTGATGATGATAAGTTGCATCGAAAGCTTGAAAAAAAGTATAAGATCGAATTCTAGTGTTTACTTTAATTGCTGTCATTCTTTGTTTAGAAATTGCATACGTATACATATTTACAAGTGGAATGATATTTACTCCCGGATTATTTATTGCTACAAGTATTGGTCTGTTTCTATATCCCCCCTATGACTTACGTAGATTGACAATAAGACGCTTTTTTATTTGGCCGTAAAGACGCTGCAATCCAATGCAAACATGTTGTCTCGTACAGACCCGGAAGAATGGTTAAAAAAGCAAGCATAAGATTTCTTTCAACAGTACAACAGGTGTGCTCTTGCATTTCCTAACTCAGCAAAAAATTGTGATTAAAATGTAGTGTAATCTCATGAAATTACTAAAACGTAGTTTCTTAAATGACCAAATCTTTACTAAATATGATTATTTTATCTGTCAAAATCTATGACCCTTACAGATCAATTTAAGGTGATGAATATACTTACTTTGACTTTGTATTCGTCATATAATGAACTACTAACAGTCTATTGCAGCTATAATTTTAATTTAAGTCTGACATTTATGAGTTGTAGCAAACCAGATGACCGCTTTTCCAGCACTGTTTACGACAGCTGGTTACTGTTACAATATATTTCTGTTATATGGTTCTGTTATAGCCAAATACATGTTTGTTTTGTCCATTATCTTCCAAGTTAGTCGATTGTCCTTCACCAGAGCTTTCCTCTGTAGGCAGGTCACTGAAAGGGTTCTGCATCTCTGGAAAGTAATCAGGAATGGAGATGTGAAGTTGTTGTTATCTAAAATACATTGACATGAATTTGAGTGACTTTTTTAGTCACAACAAATATAAAAAAACTAACAAATTCCCCAAAGGACTATAGACTCCAGTTTGAAAATCGCTAATATAGATTGATTGGGCTCAAGAGATCTAAACACAGGTGTGCATCATCTAGCACCACGTCGTATTTCCTTCTACACGTTACTTTCATTGGTCTAAAACTGTTGGGTTGCTGCGTTTATTTATGTAAATATCTCTGTACATTATGAGGTTGTTTTACGATCATAACAAGGTAATACTGGTTATTACTTGAACTCGGAAAATGTTTTCTACTGCAGTGGTAGATGCAGCAGCATAGGTCATGTTGGCAATGTCATGAACGGATGTAACGCATCAAACGTAACCTCATCTGAACTGAACTATTTTAAAATTTGCAGTAATGGGAGAGGGGAGCTAGTATATACGGCTCTATTTCAACACTAACTACCTTGCATATATGTACTATATAGGGATAAAGACTATTAGAACAGTTAACCTATCAATTAGCTACAAAAAAGCACTTTTGTTTTCGTATTGGAGGTAATGGTGTCACTAAACTGTTCTAAGTTCACGAGTTGACATGTTCAAAAACCTTTACTTTATGTTAAAAAAGATATGAAAGTTAGAAATGAGTGCAAAGGCAACCTTTACAAGTTATTTACATGATTTTTTACCTTAAAAGAGGATTATTCTGAGCCCTTTTCGCCGTAGGTACTTTATGTTCTTCGTGGATGGCGTAATAGCGGTGGACGTATTAGTGACGTCATCATTTTAAAATGTTTGAAAACGTCAACAGAAAGCTTCAAAACGATTTAGTAGGTCGTTCTAGAGATACCAAGATAGATAAGGAGCTGAGGGCCTGTTACCATCTTATTCCCTACTTTGGGTATGGTTTTGACAAACAGGTACATCAACAGGTACGTGGCAAGCAAAGCAACAAAGTAACAATAACCTTATTCCCTTTATTATTCGATCCCCTTCATATGGATTCTTTTGGGCCCTTTGGTTCCCTCTCATTTTGGTACACCGCACTCCATACCGGTCGCTTTAATTTTCGTACATGCATCACAAATAACATGTTTTATTTTCATTTTATCTTTACACCAAGCATGGCATCTTGATCAAAATCAAGACAACAAAATTATGCGGTACTTTCCAAATACAATTCTTACGAAACATCATGAAATAGATCTAGCTCGATTTCCTGGTCCATACTCTCAATTATCTTTGATTTCTTCCGTCCGTTTTCAACTATTTCCGGTTTCGTACAGATTTAATTGTAGAATTTTGTTATCCACATTGCATGCAAAGGTTTAATAACAGAAATCTGTGTTTCTACTTTCACCTCATTCGAAGACTTGCCTCCTTGTAACTCCTCAACTGTCTTCTTGGAATAACATGCTTGCGTTTCATTCCGCAGGAAGTCTTTGCATGGTTTGTTAACCGACACATCCAATGTTGTAAATAGCTGGTTTCAGTTGTTGGAAACTGCTATCATGCGCCCTTAAGATGCCACATCTTTCACATTACATGGAGCCAGAAAATCAGCTATCATCCAGCAGATACAACAATGCACCAGTTGATGCGGACGGAGAAATACTCAGTGATATTGATTTGGAACCATTCGAACCGTCAGGCGAAGAATGTGATCAAACTGGTGTCATAGTAATCAGCGAAAATGATGTCAACGGAATTACGTATGAGAGGCACGATCACAATGTTATCGTTTTAGAGGATTGACATTAGTATTCGTTTCTTCTGATGTGTTTTTTGTTGATTTTTAATGTATTTTGTACTTTATAACATCTTCAAGATGTTACCTACTCAATCTTTCTCAAACAGAAAATAAATTTGTTGTTTTCCTAAATATTTCATTCATTTACGGGGTTTGATAGAAACATGAATTAGGTCATGAGAAATCAGTTTGAAGGATTTTCAACAAGAAATTGTTTCCCTTCAAAATTCGTACGGCCTAATGCATTGACTTATTAGATCCCTCTAATTTTGTACACCCCTATACGAAAATTAATCGGGTACGAAATTAATGGGACTAAGGCATCGTACATTCAAATCATTAGGCTTGAAAGTATCAAAGCTCTTCTGTGGGAACATCCATAAGACGTCCTTGAACGTTATCAATTGATGCTCCACATCCCCCATGTGTCACACCGTTTCATATCACATTTAGCTGCTCACTCCACATGCTGTCAGCCAAGGGATATATCTTTTTACTTTTAACGTCATTCACTCCTATATGAAATTCATGTAATAATTACAACCAGATTAGCTTCTGTAAAGAGAGAAACTCTGCTGCTCAGAAACAGTATTCCGGACATAGTTGCAAAATCAGACCAAGATATTACCTATTCAATCGTATAGGTAAAGAATGAATCTTGTTTTGTATAGGTTTAATCTAGAAGTCACAATGATCAATATTCTCCAGATCACTGTGGTGTGACATCTGGTCCTTTACTTATACAAAGCTGTTGCTCCATTATCTCACCACATGACCAATATCTCATCAGTGCATCAGGTAAAATCTAAATGAAGGATTAAGAACTGATAGCCTAACCTGCACAACTTCACTTTGGACGCAATAGAAAGAACGCTGAGCAGGGAACAAGATCATGCTAATTATTTTGATCGGTAAATTTGTGAGGAATATTTGCATATGAGATCAGACATACTTGTCCCTGCCTGATTTAAAAGGAAGACCAAATTTTCCAAAATACTGTGTTGTTCAAATATCCGTGAAGACCATCACCTCATCGTGCAATTTTGATAAAGCGTCTACTATCTTTGAGGCACCTGTGAAGATGAATTAAAGAACCCTTGGTTATTGGTATATTGGCCTCTTAAAATAAAGTTAATATACTATTTAGTCTACAAACCAGCATAGTAAACCTGGAACAGTCTGTTTAAGCAACATCACCTGCTTTACTTGCCGTTAGACCTCGGCTCCTTTAGTAATTGAACAACTTTTTTGCATCAAATTACCGAAAAGGAGATCTGCCTACTGGCTTCATAGTTTGTAAGTATAACAATATTCTATTCTCAACATAAATTTTTGATTTTAGAACAGGTCGGGAAACAATTCCCCCTACGAATAAAGTGCACTGTATGTGTGCATGGCTGTTGATCGGTAAAGAAATGGACAAGGGATGTTTAAAAATCGATGCTTCCTAATTTGCTTTCGTTTCCATTATATATTGGCAGTCTGATCCTGAATAACTGAAATACTGCATTATATCTACTTACTCTGATGTGTAGATAAACTTTCATATGGCATATTGGCCTACCTAAAGTTCTTGTGATAACTTAAGTGATATTGGATTAAAGAGCGGAAAATATTTATCCATAACTCTAACATAAAACTAATTTAATCAAGTTCAAGTTAGGTGTGGCTAAAATGTATGGAGAAAGCTTCGGTGATATCAGATACACACATTAGCAGCACACGAATATCAGAAAGATCTTATGTTTTTGTGTCCGTTCAAAACAGGTAGTTGCATTACTGTTTCCCGGAAGTACTATAGAATCAGGCTGGACCCCCTTTTGTGCTGTAGTGTTCACGTAATTCTGTGAAAGATGTGGAAAACTTGGGAAGATACGAGAGAACCCAGAGATAGGACTAAGAATATATAGTTATATCAACAGTGGACAGAAAAACGCTCTCACCATCAGTGAAGGATTTTTGAACAACTTTCTATAACATTTACCAAGATACTGAAAAAAACCAACAAAACTAAAGTATCAAATTGAAAAAAAACCCCTCAGGTTTAAACACAACAATATTCCTGGAAGCCTTAACGTCCTCGCACAGGGTGTTTTAAACTTCTACCACTAAAACAGACAACTTCTGCTTGCGTCTATTACTTCTTACCGGATGGGAGGGTACGAGCGTGCGCAGTGACCTAAATACTTTCTAGACACTTAAAATCAGGGCAAATAAATGTTGATATTCTGATCCAAACACATATTTTTAATGCCCATATTCAATTATTTTGCTATAGAAAATTTAACTTGACACTTCCAAAATACAAATTATCCCAAATTATTTCCTTGAAAGGTAGCTATTAGAGAGGGTATTGCAGTCAGTCTGCGAGGGAGCAAAATGGATGGACCATATGATTTAACCATCACATAATGGCTCTGGTTCCTCATGAGCCGACTTCCAACTAGGCTACAGATTTCATTTTGAGCTTCATTTCTTGTAGCTTCATGAGTCAGCACCCTTCCATTTCCACAAGACACAACTCTAGATCTCAGGCAACACCGTGCACCAGTGTTTTAAACATCAGGCATCGCCTATGAAATTTGATTTCTGTTGGTATACATGAATTACATTCATCAATATCCGAATTTTTTTCCCAACCCATTTCCAAATAAATGCCTCATGATAAAATTAGACTTGCGATTAAGATACGTGGTGTTATACTGAGCTCACTAAAAATAAGTGGATTAACATATAAATAATATATCTACCAATCAGTAAGCCAGTGATAAGATCTTTCTTTTTGTAACTAGATGGAAATACAGATGATATGTTTTTACCACTGTAGTAAATAAGAGAGAAAGAAAGAAATAAACGAAATCAAGGTTTTCTTTCCACAAGAAATCCTTTTATGTCAACTATGGTGTTATTTTGAAGTTGGCGGAACTTTTACAGTTAAAAGCAGCCTGAGAAATAGGTCCCATACATCGGCGAAGCCAGCTTCGAAAGTTACGTCATGCCCATCACCCGGCAGAGATCATTAAGTTTTAAAGAGTTTTAAAACCTCTGCCAAAATCTCTACCTGAAGGCGGGTGTGGTGGTCATGTGTGGTAAACCTTTGACACCAGAGTATTAGGTACACCAAAGGTGCAGCGCCGAAGCGGGCTCCCATTGGACGGGAATACGTAAAACAAAGTTGTTTTTTAAAAAGGGAGCCGGAACTTTTTCTCTCGGAGATGACCTGACGGGGTGCGATTGTTTTGAAATCAATATAAAAGGATGAACTTGATTTATATTTGCTAATCTTAAAACATGTAAATAGAAAGATAATCATTTTGCTTGTTTGTTGCAGATGTTCCAAAATATGTTGCATGTGATGCTCTTCCAGTGGGTGGCAGAATAAGCTGAAGTATTTTCACAAGAGAAGCATATCTCCCGTCGCCCCCCTTATCTTTGGGTCTGTAAAGGTCAAATAAAACTACTGGACATGATACTACTACTTAGTAACAGACTACATTAGAATTTATGCCTATAGATGGTGTAATATTCAAAGAAGGTACAAGTGCAACTTCATAAAGTAATGGGTGAAAATCTAGCTGAGTGGGTGTCAGTAACTCTAACTAAAAATAACGCTTAGCCTCTAACTGAACTTGTTAGTTGTAGCCACTCATCACTCATCACTCATCACCACATTTTGTTATCCTTTTAAGCTACTATACGACGTAACACAAGGATCATAGAATACCAGAACAAATGGCTGCAAATATATTCTATCATTTTTAGACATTATAATCAGAATGCTCTAGATTTGATTGTAAAGTACCAGGAAACAGTCAAAATTTTTTCATTTCCTAGATCACTGCAGTAACTCTCGTTTGGTAAGCAGGAGCAGTAAGCACTTGCTAGTGAAACGTCCCATAAACAGAATAATCTATTGACCAGTTCTACTACTAATATTTGTAAAAACTTAACATTTTTCTTCTTTTCGCCGAAAGTCATACAACCAAAGAATGAAAGAGTAATTAAATATAGCGCTTAGTCTTCGAGGGAATAATTACCTTGCTCTACGTTAATCTTGAGAGCATGACCTGAGCATAATACTTTTGAAAATTTCTTTTGTTCGTCTTTGACTATTTCCGCTGATTAACAGGATCGCTGTGCGAGCCAATAAATTTTGTTTAGCTTTTCTATTATTGAATTGCAAACTGTATATATAATTTCTATCTTCTCTGTGCCATTTTCCGTTGACCAGTAGAATCACTGTGAACCCACACTTGCCCAGGTATGACTTCCTAGAGACGATTCGGACATGAGCTTAACAAAAGTTCACAGACTTACAGCAAATTCCAAGAAGACAGCAAAACTGATAGGGAGGGCACCAAAATGGATTCTAAGCCATTGGAAGGGTGATAGAGCAGTCTCTTAGAGGGATTTTATGGTAAGAGGCAATTGATCAGTCATCTTCCAAAAGTTACGCATGCGCAATAATGGTGTTAAACAAGCATGTAAACCTGTACTCATTGTAAATTTCCTACATGAAACCACACTAACCTGCTGTTATTGATTGGAATCGAGCACTTTTGGTATCGATTTCAGCATTTTGTATGATGTAAGAGTAGTTTCATTATATCTGAGATTTGTTTCAAAAGAGGGATCATTAGATATACCATATTTTCAGAACATAGTTGTTTTCCCGATTTTAGAGGCGGGTTACCTCGATGGAAAGAAAGAGGCTTGCGATGACGTAGTAAGAATGATTAATTTGATAGCAAAGCAGATAAGGGAAAGCATACGATCAAAAGTTTACTCCCGCGATAGATATGGGAAGGAAGTGATCGATTGTATCATGGAAAAGTGTGGCTTCCATTACAGCTTCTCGTAGGCTTTTTTTAGCATCTTTGATGTGGCAAAAGCAAATAACATGATTAATCAAGATGTATTAATGTTATGTTGATCTTGGATGTAATTCATATCATAATGGGCTTCATTAGAAACATTTGTAAATTTCTGGGTAGTTCCAGCTTACTCCAAAAAGCATATGGGGAAAATGTAGTAAATCGTTTGCTATCAGGGAAAGGATGTATGCAACCCTTTGTTATCCATTTGTGATGTCTTCCACATTGACAAAGAAACACTCACCTGATAACTTGTATTTAAAACTCCACAGCGTCTCTGCTGATTTCTTAAATTATTAAAACTATGCAATATTGCAAGGACTGAGTTCTGGTTGACTTTAATGTTCTAAGAGGATCTTTTAAGAAAGGAAATGATCTTTGCAGGGCAGGTGTTTACTGTAGAGCAAGTCGATGGTCTGCATAAGTTTCTATTGCAGATAGTAGATAACATGTGTTTAAGGAAAAATAGAATATGATAGTTTTGTATTGCCACAAATCCTCATAAACCGTGCAAGAAACACATGTAGGAAGACAAGATTTTGACTGCACGTTTGCACGGTAAGCAAAATACATCGTGACTTTTACGTGGTTGATGATGGTACATACTTCATACTGTTCAGTGGCTATTGGAGTCAAGCTTGTGAAATGTTGTGTTGTAACATTGTGTTGATTTTCTTGCTTTCATGTGAGCGGATTCCAGAATGACTAAGTGAAATGTAGCCTAGCTTTATCTATTGCAAAGAAGCTGTCATCAGTGGCGTGGCTTGTCAACATGAAATCAATTCCTTAAATCTGATTTTTCTGTCTAACGGTTATCCTGAATGTGTCGACGACTTTACTGTCAAGATAAACTTTTGGCGCAGTTTTCCAGTGGACATATGAAATGCCTCGTGTATTTAAAAAGGTAACATAGCCTGGTAAAGTTTCACTCTGATTCGAAAGCCAGATCAAAAACACCGTAGAAGAGTGTTTTGGCGCTGTGAGTCCGTGCGTAGTTTATTCAAGTAAAAAAGGGTTCCCAACTGGTCAAAAAGAACGTGTGTCTTCCACAAATCGTAGCAACGCTGTAAATTCATTTTCTTGCCAGTGTGAGGCTGGCTGTGTTAGACGCACGACTTTGAGGTTTTAAGAAGAATGTTCGTTCCTGCATTCGACAAACATCAGCCCTTGCAAGGAAACAGCAATCTCCGGTTTCAAAAACCGCGAACATTCCTAAGCAATGTAACTCTGCCATGGGACAGGACGTACTTGAAAACCCAGGCTGTGAGAACTTATATACGATGACTTTTTCCGTATCGTAGGTAAAGTTAGGTTGCCTTTCATTTGGTCATTCCGGAATCCATTCACATAAAAGCAAGAAAACGGTTGCTTTGTATACAGAAAGACGTTGTCTTTCCGTTGGCCTTCGGGTAACCATTCAGTGTTACGGGCACTGTTGGGTCAAGACATCACTATACGTGGAAATCATGGTTCTGATTGGCTACTTTGAAACCTCAATTCGGTATTAGTATCACTCCTTTCTTTTTATGTTCCACTCTGACGATTTTGTCCTCTGAATGGTATTAGATTAAAGGGAACTTTTCAGAACAATTTTTTTCCGGTTCATGCATTTTTAATGTTCTGTACCATAAACAAATTTGTTGGCATAAGACTAGAAATGTGGTCTACCCTGAGGAATAATAAAAATTTGAAAAGCACTTTCCTTTCTATGAACTGTAGAATGTGAATAAACACTAATGTAATGTATGTCCTAACAACCATTCTTCAGAAATCTGGACCAGCCGTAGCTCTTGAATGAGGAGCATTATGTCAACGTGATATGTTCATTCAGTAGAAGAAGAAATTGATTACAATATTACATATGATCTAACGACTCATCATTTATTTCTAATTGAAAACTGAAATTGTTATTGATCATGAGAATCAGAAGCAACACAGGGGCTATAATGGTGTATCATATGAGAGCAAAAATTTGCTTGTTGCATAGAATGACAACAAAGCTGTTATAATAGTAAAGAAGGATTTATCATGTGAATCTGACATAGAGAAGGTCAAAGATAAAAGGAAAGGAAGTTACTGTTTTAATGCCACTTCCATTCAACGTTCACGACGCAAAATTGCCACGGTTCGATCTCTTCGATCGATTTTTTGTTAATTACAGGGCAAGAATTCGCTCAAAGAAATGATGATGGACAGTTCTGCATGGTCTTTCAATGCCGCCGCAGGAAATACATGGAGATGACATCAACACATTTCAAATCTGCCTAGATTCCTGTGTACTGCAAGGCATACAAATATAACTTATATTTTCTACATGTTCAAATCTCTGAAACTCTGACGTTTAAAATTTATTCAAATGATAAATGAACATGATAAGTTTGAAAAGATACTAGTGAAATACAAAAGTATGTCACTAACGGGATTAGCTCCGAATACTCCACCGGTGGTCATCGACATACAACTATATTTTGATACATATTTTGGTTTTCTAATACATAACCATAAATTTGTGTATTCCACGATAAAAATTATTCATTCTGTATCACGGATCGATTTGTCAAGTAAACGTAAGCATCGTTAAAACTTTAATCGGATGGTAAAAGTGGCCCTAACCTGACCCTTGCCACTATTATTGTGATCCTTTACGAAAAGTGAATAAAGGTTCCTAATGTAACATATAAGATAAGATAAAAAAAGCAAAAAAATGACAGATCTAGCGTCACTCGATGTACTGAAAATTTTACAAACACAAACACTATAAATGAAAGTTCACATGCATTTCTATTGGTCTAGAATCAAAGAAAGCCATTTTAAACTTCCTCTCCTTACCAAATTTTCCAATAGGCTTGAGTTTATAAGTTCGGATAATTTTCTAGAGAATCAAAGGCGTGCATCATTAAGATGTCAATTCAACTGAATCATCTGTCATTAATAATAAGTATTTTACTGTTGAATGAATTCATATCCTTTTGGATTATTATAAATTTAAGAGTATGCCTAGAACAAAAGGCTGCTACATGTATTTCCGTATATTGCTTATCGCTTTAGAAGTATAGATGTTTACAAATTCTTTATAAAGTAGCCATTGAAAACATTATACTAAAAAAGGAAAGCGAGGCTCTCTAATTTACTTTATTGTTAGCTTTTAGTTAAGTTGATATCTTACAGAGCAAAACATGAACACACACAGATAAACACATCGTAAGCACCCACCGTTAACGAAATATTTAATTTAGAGTAAAGATAAAGAGGCCTAGAGAAACAATATTGTGAAGTACATCCGAAAAGAAGACAGAAAAAATATCACTAAGTATTACATTTGCTGCACAAGACTAAAATTGAAGTTAGGTTTGTAACACCTGCCCACAGTAATAATTTTTCTAAGATTTTTGAGTTACAGAATTATCTTAAAGTCATAAATTTACGTGCAACTTTTTGAATATATCTTGATGAAGTTTGTCTTGGAATTAAATTAATGTTAACCCAGCAAGCAGCAAACGTTTAAGTAGATTGGTTGGTTCCTTTGGTTGGTTAGGTACATAGCTTTCGTTTAAAGAACCTTCAAGTGTATACATGAAGAAGGTTGGTTATCCAAAAGCTATGTATCTAGCCTCTAGGGGTATTTTAGTTCTTATATAGATTTTTTAATGTCATTTTATCGCAGTTTTTAGTCTTTGAAATAAATATATATATATGTATATATAAATAAATATATATATATGTATATATAAATAAATATATATACAACTAACAATAATATAAAATATAAACATATATTTATTAAACTAAAAAATGCCTAGAGGCTTACTACATAGCTTTCTGTTAAACAACCTTCTTCATGTGTACAAATGAAGGTTCTTTAACCGACAGCTATGTAGCTAGCCTCTAGGCATTTTTTAGTTTATATATATACTAGAATAATTCCGGTAGAATGTTGCTCTAAAAATAGGCTTTGTGTGCCTTATCAAAAAAGGATTTTAGTCCGGAAGGATTTCCCATATCGAGGGCCTAAAATCTTGGATAATTGATCTGCAGGTCTCAAAGGAGTTGATACCTTCAACAATTTTAGACACAAATTAAAAGATGATCTTCTCAAATAAACTCGTAATCAGAGAAGAAAATCGATATTTGTAATCATTTACTTTAACCATACAGAAGTAACAAAAGCTATTTTAAAAGATTCTTTTTCAATACCCTATTTTGGTGTGAGATTTTTCATTGAAGCCAATTTTTGGTTGACAACTCTGTACGGACCCCATTATGGAAAGGAGGTCAATTTGAGCCTTTAAATAGTACCCTGTCATCTGAAGTTATAGGATGTTCTTATGATGAATCTTCCTTTTGTGACTTTTTATTATGTTCAATGTAACGAGGTAGAGCCTAATACTACTAAGCAGTGGTTAGACACTGAAGTACCGTAATGAAAAAAGATTTTACTTCCTATCTACTGACGTTTTGCAGACCACGAAAGAAAATTCTTCAGTTACAGCCCTATTTATAATCTACCTAGCCATGAATATTAGGACATTGTGTTTTTCGTCCTTGTGTTTATTGGCAGCAAAAGAATTCCTGTGCTGGCACTTCGAAACCATCTTAGACAAGCGGTTATATTTGCATACTTTTTGTTAATGCACAAGTTACATTTATGCCTGCCTCCATTGTACGGTTTACCAAGTTCTATAATACTCCACTTAAAGCATATATATATTGTGCCAACCCTGTCAAAAGTCTGTATTTTATATTGTTAAGGGACTTATGATGGATTCTGAAGCGTTCCTTAAATACAGCACTGCATAAGACGATGTATACCTTCTCTTTCAGGTCTCAAAAATCAATTCAAATTGTCCTACGGTGCCGTACGCAGCTCCGTGTGACAGGCGTACGTTGAAGAAATCAAAAAGTCATATGAAAATACAGCAGCATCATCACAGTTCTGTCACAGAAAATGAAGTAAGGTAAGGGCAATGCAAAATGTTGGGGAATAAAAAAATTTTTATCTGGCAGTTTTTCACGTACGGAGTCCTACAAATTCTTGTTTTTCAGCGTACGAACATGCTCCTCTGCCGTACGCCCGTACGCCCGTACGCCCATTTTTTGAGCCCTGTCTTTACTCGACAACGTCTCCTTTACCTGAGAATTATAAACTATAGTTTAGTTGAAAATTCACCCCTCTAGAGGACAGATATTCTTACCTCTGCAACTGTATCCAGGTGTCCAATTTATAACCTCTTTCTTGACGTAAAACACATAATTTCACAATCTCTGGTTTAGCATGGACGAATGGCTCATCTTGACCGTGTTTCTGCCAAAAATCTTACTCAGTTGCGAGTTTTTCGGGAAACGCTTATCGATTAACGTAAGAAATGCCTTAACTACGTCAATTTTAACTGTTTAAGTAACCTTACAACACTGACTAAGCTCCTAAATCACCTAACCAAGAAAGGATCAGCATGGAGTTGGAGTTAGAGTACTGTTGGAGGAACAAGAAGTATTTCAGAAGCTCAAGAATGTTTTATCATCGGATCAAACTAGTGTTAATTTAGATCCAGGAAACCTTTTGAACTGTCCTGTGATGCATCAGACTTCGAAATTAAAGCAGTTCCATGGCACAAATTTCCGGATGAAAGTGAGCGACCAATACCCAATGCATCCAAGACTCTATCCGAGCCCAGGGGAACTACGGCCGAATTAACAAGAAACCTCTCTCAACCATCTTTGGGCTGCGGAAATTCTACCAGTATCTCTACAGCAAAAACTTCACACTCATAATCAATCACAACCCCTTGTTGCACTATTGAGACCAAAGAAAGGAACCCTCTCAATTTCAGTCAATCATCTCTCGAAATTCGCGCTCTGACTGTACCAGTTTAACTGCAGTATCCAGTATCAAAAAATGTAACATCATGAAAATGCGGATGCACTCAGTCGTGTATCTGGCTGGTGATGACAGAATCTTTGATGAGGTGGAAAATGGGGATAACAGTGACATAGATTGTACAATCAGAGCACTGAGTCTACAAGTTAAGCCACTGGAAAACAATCTCCTGGTCAAAGAGCCCGAAAAAGATTCAGTCATTACTACAGTCAAGCGATATGTACACCAAATCTGGCCACCAATGCTGAAGATTGCTCCATACGAGGTGAAAAAACCTGCCAGGATCTATAAGCATCTGCAATGGATGTTGGCTACTCTAATCCAAAGTTGTGATACCAGTAAGTCCGGGAGCACCAGTGCTAGAACTTGTACACCTTTGACATTTTGGCATGGAAAAAATGAAGCAGCTTGTAAGAACTGCTGTGTACTGACCAGGCATCAATAATGCTGTCGACATTTCCAGCCGCCTCTGCCAATCGTGTGCCAAACATAAGAAAAAAGATCAAGGCCAGCTATTTAACCATGAATGCTGCCACAAAAGCTGTGTAGTCGGATCCGTATTGACCATACAAGTAACTCCATGGGATTCAACTGGTTTGGTGGTCATGGATACATACTCCAAGTACCCGTGTATTCATCCAACCACGTCGGTCAAATCGAGAGCCATAATTAATCTTCTGGAGGAGGATTTGTCGCATTTGGGGTATCCTAATACCCGGTAACTGATAATGCTACATCATTTACCTCAGTTCCATGGCTGGGGCAGAGAACAAGGTATCAAATACGTCACAGGCTTGCCATATCAACCAGCTACAAATTGATCTGCAGGACGCCGTGTACAAAATTTCAAACAAGCTCGACATCCAAAGACAGAGCACTACAAGAGCTACAATACCGTCGTGCACCAGCATTCTGTGGAGATTCGCCAAACGACCTCCTTAATAGCCGTCAACTCAAGGCACGTGTTGATGTTTTACTACCTTCACCTGCACTTATTGCTCATGGAAAGAAGGCACGACTAGTAGTGAATTTACTGATACAGGATTCGCCAAAGGCAGTAGATAAGCTTACTTGCAGTTACCAAGTAGGTGACCCTGTCCGTGCAGAGTTCTTTGGGCCTCGTTACAGCCACTGATCTCTATAAAGGACATGATTAAGAAGCTCCCAAGTGCTTCTTGCATCGAAAAAGTGTGGTCACGAATACTAACCCTCAGACGTTGAAATAGGCTGATAACCTCCGCCGTATTACATAAAATTGTTTATAAGCTTTGCTTTTTGGGGACTAAAATGTCGTCCTTGACTGACCTCGCTTTGAGACGGAAGATGCTCCATACAATGTTCTCTAAAAGAGACTGGATCGAGCTCCCCATTATTTCCAACAGCGAATAAGTGTGGTCAAAAGTGCCAGTCCCTAAAAGTTAAAATAGCACGTAGAGGTCCGCCATGTTAGGCAAGATTTCTTTGATGTAGATTAAAATGGTGTCTAACGACTGACCTCGCTTTAAGACGGAAGATGCTCAATCCAGTGTATTTAAAAATTAGTTGCTTCATCCAGTATTTTTGAGAGAATTGCGATTGCAACCGACAACCAAGATGGGTTCCTGCAGTTATCACAAAAAGACTGGGCGCTAGATCAGTGAACATGAAAGTCGTTCTTTGAAGTCCAGAAAGGAGACGTCACTGTGGCCAGAAATCATAAGACTTTTATGATATCCGCTGGAGCAGTCTACATGCTCGTTACATCAACGAGGACGGCGTCACTCCACCAGAGGATACCTCTGTAGACAGCAGCTCCAAGATGGGGGCAGAGATTTTTACCTCCAGGCCATTCAATTGCCATGGAAACAGTAGAAGATCTGCAAGAGCCAAAGTCAGCCCAACCTGCACCCTGGACCAGAATCATTAATGCAGAGTATAGGCCAAACAACCTACGTAGCTCCAAATGAAAGCCAAAGCCAAGAAAGATGATACTATAATATTTCAAACGCCTTCGGAAGATACCTTCAGGCTCAGTGGAGAGTCTTTATGGGAAAGTCTTAATTTGAATTGTCTAGACATCAGTATTATTAAATCTGGATTCTTCTAGAACATTTTACCATGTTCTGCCTAGTTCTATAAGTTTCCAGAAGTTTCTATAGAACACAATAGAACAATGTTTCCCAACCGGGGCCCAACCGGGGCCCGTGGCAAGAAACCTCTCGCCTGAGTTGAATACAGTTATTACGGCTGTCATAAAAGTGATCAAACTCCATCAAAATGAACGCGAAGTCAGAGAGGCTATTCAAGGTCTTTTGCAAGGACGCTGACGAACATCACATCCAGCCTCTGCTGTACACACAAGTCCGCTGACTATCGAAAGACAAGTACCTTGCCAGGTTTGTTGACCTCTACGACAGCCTGTAGGAATTTTGTGTTGAGTTTCTTGATCCATTGCTTACTGATGATGCAGAGACCATGGTCAGCTACCTTGCTGATATTTTTGGTAACTTAAACGTGCTGAACTGCGAGTTGCAAGGTCCAAAAAAGACACTCATTGAATCAAAAACAAAAATATTCGGCTTTATCACCAAAATTGACTTATGGCGTAAGGAATTGATGAGACGCGACTTCATGACCTTCAGGTGACTGCAGCTAAGAGGCCATGTTCCCGACCGTGCCGTGGAAATCATCAAAGACCATGTTCTTGCACTCATAACTGACTTCTGGCACCGATTCCAAGGTTTGCAAGAAATTAAATGGAATTTCAAAGCTGGCTGACTAAGCCATTCTTATCTGCTGATGACATGAACACTGAGAGATACTAGCAAATGGCCGAGTTGATGAATGACGACTCAATGAAGGCCATACACCAGTCCAAAGGCGCACTGATGTGGCTGACCCAAGAAGCCAAGGAGAAATATCTTATCGTGTCCACCGAAGCTTGCAATCGGTTGCTCCCATTTCCGACTTCGTATTTGGTGGAATGTGGATTCAGTGCTGTGTCGGACATATTAACGAAAGAACGTAACAAGTTGGAAATCTGTGAGAGAGTAAACCTTCGGCTAAAGCTGACTAAGATTCAACCCCGCATCGAAAAGATAATGGAAACCATCAGGCTCAGGGCTCTCATTAACTACATGTACTTATTACACTATTTTGATAATCCGACCCAGAAGTTGGAAAATGACATGCGTATATCATTTTGTATATCGGATGCAAAATAATAATCATTGAAATTGCTGTGATTGATGTTTTTAACTGATTATTGTTATTAGTTCACTGGAGGGGTGT